>JACDJE010000657.1:138921-218657 GCA_016647715.1 Pavo muticus | reverse complement strand
CCTCGCTCTTCCGTTTTTTTTTTTCCAGGGCCTGTGCCCCCCTGTCACGGACTTGTATCCAGAGATAACCCGTGACACATACAGAGAGACCTAGACAGTCTTAAGCAGAGGGCCCAGGTGAACCTCATGAGGTTCAACACATCCAAGTGCAGGGTCTTGGACCTGAGTTGCAGCAACTCACACTGTCAGTATAAGGTGGGGGATATAAGGATGGAGCAAAGCCCTTTTGAAAAGGACCTAGGGGTGGATGACAAGCTAGATATGAGCAAGCAATGTGCTACTGCAGCCCAGAAAGACAACTGTATCCTGGGCTGTATCGAAAGAAGCATGATCATCTGATCAAAGGAGGTAATCCTGCCCGTCTGCTCTGCTGTGGTGAGACGTCAGCCAGAGTACTGTGTCCAAATGTAGAGTCCTCAGTACAGGAGAGACATGGACTTGCTGGAG
The DNA here is from genome assembly GCA_016647715.1 of Pavo muticus. Classification (NCBI taxonomy): domain Eukaryota; kingdom Metazoa; phylum Chordata; class Aves; order Galliformes; family Phasianidae; genus Pavo; species Pavo muticus. Next base: position 218,210 of record JACDJE010000657.1, on the reverse strand, counting down.
CACATCCAGAGGAGGACCATAAAAATGAGCCAAGGGATGGAATACCTCCCCTATGAGGACAAGCTGAGAAAGCTGTGGCTCTTCAGCCTGCAGAAGAAAAGGCTGCAGGGAGGCCTGAGATCTGCCTTTCAATACCTAAAGGAGGTCTAAGAAGGGGAAACTCTTTAGTAGAGTCTGTTGTGATAGGACAAGGGGAAATGGTTTCAAACTACAATAGGGGAGATAAGAATGTATATAAGGAATAAATTTTTCACAATAAGGGTGATGAGGAACTGGAACAGGTTGCCCAGAAATGTGGTGAATGCTTTGTCCCTGGAGACACTCAAGGTCAGGCTGGACAGGACTCTGATCAACCTGATCTAGCTGTAGATGTCCCTCTTCATTGTAGGGGAGTTGGACTAGATGACCTTTAAGGGTCCCTTCCAACTCAAATGATTCTATGATTCCATGATGTCCTTGATATGCTTCAGTGAACATATTTCATTTTAATATCAGCTTTTAAATCAACCTCCACGTACATCTCAAAGAATGTTATAAATTAATCTGCATAATAAAACAATCATCTTGGTGAATATTCAGAATTACAGCGCATATTGTAATATTATACCTGTTGATTTAAAACTTACATTTCTTATCTACATCAGCTGCTTAAATTGATATGAAAATTTAAGAGCAAAGTGCTACTTCACCAAGATTTTAATAGCCTAGTTCATTTTACAAAGAAGTCAGTGGTGACTTTAAGTGGGATATAGTACTGTGACTCTGAGAAGGTTTTTTATTATCATATATTTATGGGGAACAATTTGATTAATAGTGTATATATGACACCTTTTTAAATAACTTGAACTATTCGGTAGAACTGAAACTAATTTATCTTCTTTTTCAGTACTTTTTTTTAAGCTTATCAAAGATTCAAAAAACTACCCATGTGAAAAACAAAGCTGTAACCCAAAATCATCACACATGTTGTGGCAACTCCTATATATAATACTTCTTATGACAAAGCTTAGTTATCATTGTACAATAAATTAATTTAGAAAGAAAATTTGACTCTGATATTTCCTTTGATAACTCTAAAAAAACATGTCTAAATATATAAATCAACAAAAATATATACATAGTGAGTAGTTCTGTGTAATCATTATTATTGTTATTATTATTTATATTTAATTTATTTTAATTAATTCTGAATAGCTTTCTAAGTCGTTTATTTCATCAATTTGCTATGGAACTCAAGACACTACTTAAAGAATCATATACCTAAGAAAACTACTCAGACATCATCTGAAAAAGAAAAATATATATTTAATTGATCAGCTAATATATCTTTTTTATTTTTCTTTCTTACTGTAACTAGTGAATCTCTGGGGAAATAATGCAGTTTTCTCCCTCTTACTTTACCTCCACTTATTGTTACTTTAATTTTCTGTTTTTTTTTTTTTTAATAATTTCTTCAAGTATTATTTCATAACTGTCATATATTTGTTTTTACTTAGTCATCAGACTTGATAATAACAATCTCACTGACAATGAGCAAAACAATTGCCTTTAGTGTTTAAGTACTTTATGTCAGAGAAAAGAACAGGATGTGAACAAAATTATTTTATGCAGGTGAAAGGAGTAACAATGAAAATAAAATGCCCTATCTTTTATTTATATTGATTTCTCTGCTAACATCTCTTACAGTAAAGCAAATACAGATTGAAAAAAAGGAATGAAGGCAGGCACTAAATAATTACGTATCTGAAAATATAGCTTTAAGAACGCTACAGGAGGAAAAAGGAGAGTAATAGCATTTAAATTTTTGAGAAAAACAAACAGACATCCAGATCTCAAATAGAAATGAATTGTTGCTGTTGAGAACTATAATTATAGTAATTTGACAAATAAAATGGCTGGCACCAATGGAGCAGATATTGGGAAGAATGTTCAATTAGCAAACTGAAAGGTGGTAAGGTTGCTAGCTTTCACAAAACAGAGACTGTCAAATAATTCTCACTTGTGGAACATTAAGCTGTTAGCTGAGAGTAGGTAAGTATTTTAGAGTATCATAAATTCAGTAGCTCTCTTTGAGGCCATTATGCCAGAGACTAGAGGCTCAAAAGGACACGTGGAAACGTTTTTGGAAACATAAACAGATTTCCAGTATGATGTTGATTAAATGGGCTTTGGAATCTAATGTAAGGCTTCTTACCCTCTCCTATATCCTCTAGCCTTCATTTTGCCCAATAAGCTCATATGTCTGAAGTCATAAATCAGAGGATAACACACAACAGGTTGATGACTAACTAAGCAAACAAGCAGTAAGTAAAGGTAAACATATGGAGTTAGTTAGAATGAAAAGTAGAAAAATCTAAATCTTGTTTCACAAGAGAAGTATTAAAGAAGACAGGTAGCTACTTACAGTTTTTCATATCACTGTTAGTTCCAGCTTGCATTTACTGTGATTTTTATTAGAAAATGCCAAAACTGTCATAACCTCCAGTGGGCAGAAGATGAATTTCAATAGTTAAGAGAGACAGAACACTCTAGACATAATAAATAGCAATCTGTGAGATATTATCACTGTAAAAAATTATTACTGAGTCCTATTTTCTCTTCATCAAAGCTGAATATCACTTCAGGATGAACTTTAATTGGCATTTGAATGACCAAAATGTTTTCTCTGTGGAAAATGTGCATTCTAGGAAACGATTTTATGTATGTAGATTCATGTTGTACAGATCCGAGTGTAAATTCAGTTTGAGAAGATCTGTCTTTCTTATTTGCCTTCGGCTTCCATCATTCCCTTTCCCTTTTTTTTTTATTTTTTTGAGAATAATATTAAATTGGATTTATTTAGTGATCTTACAGCATTACTCCATGCTTGGATCTTCACTGTTGGAGAGTGGAGTGAAAATAGAGAGAAATTGGTGGGCTTATGAGAATATTTATTTCCTAAGCAGTCCCTGAGGTCAATGTATTCAAATTTAGTGAGATCAATACTTGGTATTCACTAGTTGATAAATAGAATAATAACTTATCTCTCAAATTATTATTATTTTCTTTTTTGGAGTAAGCAATATTACAAGAGTTTAGTTGTAGTACTTGCTTACATGTTGGATTTTCAAAATTCAGTTAGTCTGAACACATGCCTTGCATTCTAACAAACTGTGAAATTTAACTGTAAACTTTTACATTAATCTTCCATTTTATTCTTGCATCCAGTTTGTATACTTTTTTAAAAAATGAAGGTAATTAATGAGGTGATGAATATGATTTGATGTCAACTATTACCTGTATTACGGCCCTAGGAGGACATTAAATATAGGTAACATTAAATATTGACTATTGTTTTCCAACTAACTTCTTTGCCTTCAAAATGTTTTAGTGCAAACAGAAGGTAAACTGTGTAGACATACATGTGATTAGACATATTTTTCAGTTAAATATCACAATCATAACTTCTCTAAGTCTTAAATTTTCTATAGAAACTTTCAAGTTTTCAGCATCTCACTAAACATGCAAATATTGTTAAAAATATATATTTTAATGTATAATGGAAAGCCTCTAATTAGATTATATTCTTCATAAATGTGTTGTGAACAGCAATTTTAAATACCACTGGCACTACCAAAAAGAATAAAACTCAATGCAATTGGAACAGAGAGTGAATTTTATATGGAAGATTTAAAGACATAGAAATTATATCTCGAAACAGGAATGCCAGGGATATTCTAAATTCGGCACTATCTTTTTTTGCTTCTAGAATGTACAACTGTGTAAGGCTTGTTTTCTTCAGGCTAGTCAGAACCTTGTTCACAGTAGGAGACGGATCAATCATTACATCTTGATCTGTAAATAAAAGTAAAAATGTTATGTCATGCACTTCAAACCCAAATTTGTAAAATAGGTACATTTGCTTTCTATCCTAGCTATGAATACTATTTTATCCCCAGGTTCTCACATGAAACTGAGTCATTATTATCAGAAAGTTTCTCCCATGGGTTCTGCCTGTACACAGATGATCTTGTATAACAAAAAAATTTCTTAGGTCATTGTTCAGATTAGTGCACATTAAATGTTCCAAGTGCTGCAGTGATAGATAGGCAGTTGTTTGAAAGCCTACAGACTATAATGTGATATAATAAGGTAGACTTAGTCCTTCATAACTCTGTTATAATACAAATAGTGGAAGTGTACTTGTCAACTCTCAGTGAGAAGAAAAAGCAAATTAGAGAAATAACCTCTTACTCTCTGTTCAATCTCACTGAAGACTGCAGTTTATAAAAAATAGAGTCAGAGTGAATGTATATCAATACCATTACAAACTAAAGATAATCGATTTTTCTTTGCCTGCTGGTATTTAAATAATTTCTTGTTGATGTCCATTTCCTCTATTTCAAGATGACAACAGCAGAACATAGAAAAAAAAATTTTAATGGACTTCATCTAATTTGTAATTTGTACTTTTGAAGACTGAAACAAAAGTGAAACCATTACAGTAGATGTCACTACTTTTTCTGACTCTTCGAAGATCTAACATAGTTTCTCTTTTCTGTTTAAAGTAAGTCTTCTAGCCATACATGTTTCAAGGAAGGAATTTTTCCCATATATCGACCAAAGAAGTACTTGGAGAATACACCAATGAATTTTTTTTCAGTGCTACCATTTGTGACAAAGAAGAATTTAATAGTAACTTCACAGACAAAAAATATTTTCTTGTGGCTTGGGCAATAAAACGGTCAGAAAGTTCCACAGCCTATTGTCAGAGGAGTGAAGAATAAAATTAACTTAAAGCACAAGGCCATAGCATGGAAAAGTTACAAGCAAAGAGGTGGGAGTGACTCCTAAACACTGAGGTAGCAAAAGCATTTATTTAGCCTTGGCTTGTTAGAGAGGAATAGGTCTTAAATCAGCTGATAAAATACTCTCTGCTCTCTCTGCCAATGACCTTCTTCTCTCAGCCTGCTTGTCCTTAATTTGTTGTCAAGATTCTGCAGCCTTCTGTCTTCTGCTTGTCTGTGCAATCTCAGCCTGCAAGAAAACAACCCATGGCTGCTGCTATTTTTTACAGATCATGTTTTTCACGCATGACTTTAAGATAAGCAAATGAACTATTAGCTCTTCTTCTGAAGACTTTTAAATGCGGAAAAAAAAAATAATGCATTTAGACAAGTGTAAAACATGAATGATATTTGATAGCCACTTTAATGGCTCTACTGTTGTTTCAGTTTCTCATTTCTGTGAGAATTTCATCTGTTCCTCTCTTTTCAATACTTCGTGTAACCCTTGCAATCTCTTGAATAAGTTGATATACATTAAATACGTTCCTATGAATACACAATTAAAAATTTAACAAGTCTCTAGCCTCCATTCAACTGTGTGCTATTTGTGACAAATAAAAATGAGCGCATCACATCAATTTAATTCAATCTAGGTCCACAACAGTTTTTAATAGTAGTTAGTTATAATTAGTAAAAACTTCCCCCACTTAGTAAATTAGTAAATTAGTAAAAACTTCCCCACTTAAGTGGGGAAGGAATTTTCCTCTAAATCTTTAATAGTTCCTTATAGAAAAGAGTGCAAAGACTTCCTCATGAAGCTAGAGATGACTATATATAACACTTACATAACATAACATTTTCTTATTTGTCTGGCTGCTGGAAGTAAGAGACCAATAATTAGATCTAGTATATCTGCAAAGCACAGATATTTCGTCTTTTGCATGTATTAACAAATATCTCAGTATGAGAATGTGAAGAGGATAACAAAACCCAAGCTTTAACACTGCTATATAAAATACAACTTCTTAATATATTTCTGTAGCTGACAGTTCATTATTGACTGTTTAAAGTGATTTTAGTTTATTTAATGTGAAAGCAAATAACATAATGCTGAATAGGTTGAATGCACTCATATTACTTTAATCTCACAAAGCAATCTATTGCAATACAGATTTAAGAATCTTTTCACCAGCAGTGCTGGTATAATCAGCTGAATGTGAAACTGGAGAAATACAGAATTTCAGCTTAAAATATTACCCTAATATCAAATCTGTCTTTGGCGCTATGTCGTTTTGTTATGCCATAATGAAATTCTAAGTAAAAATTACCTGCTGAGAGGCACACTGAAGGTGCATCGTTTGTAAATTAAACAATATAGAAAATATAATTATTAAGTAAAGCTATAATAATTCATAGTTAGACTGTGTTGTAAAAATATTCTTTTTTTGGGGGGGGGGGCAGGATCAAATAGGGATCATAACACAGAAATCTAATAAAAACAGTATTCTCTTAAGTGTGTGCAAATAGTTGAAGAAAATACAGTCTTCTTATCCTTTCCCCTACACCTCTCAATTTCATTGCATTTTTATATTTACATCTGTCCTTTCTCCAGCTATGCAGTAAAAGGTATAGGTCATAAAGTTAGTGTAGCCCAAAGAGGATGGGTTCAACAGACTGTCTCCCAATGGGAACAATTATTTTAAAGAAAAGCTGTGGGAAACAGGAAGGGTAGAAATTCCCCAGATGTACACAAGCACTCTGTTGCCATATGCAGCAGAACATTTCAAGGACTGACAACTGAGACACATTTTCAGTTGAACAGAATTAATTAAATTAAACACGTTTCTTGTCTTCCAAAAGTGTTAACTCTTGAAACACTTTACTTTTTCATGTAATGACAGAAAAGAATATGTAGTAGTGCAGAAAAACCTGTTTCTATGGCGGTTTCATTTTTCATCAGGAAGAAATCCATACCACAGCATAAATCAACAGTAACTTCAACAGGTCTGGTTCCTTGAAAATAAATGGCAGATCTCAGTTTCCCTGCCTGTCAACCTGACTATAGATCAGTCAATGAACTTGAACTTGTCAACTGAGAATGGGCTACACATAGGCTGACTCTTTTCTTCTAACTTCCATTTCATTACAAGTAGGAAGGGAAAAAAAAGGTTAAGATTTCCTTAAGTGACTTTGCTCCATTTGAAAAGCTTTCTTCTAGATTTCTTGGAGCAAGTATATTTGCTCATCACTTTTGCATAATCCACTTGTTACGATCTAGTAAAAATGATGAGAATCAAGTCAGTGTGGGAAGACTCTGTGTATTTGACCTTACAGAACACTTTAAACGTATATTAAAGCATGAAGTTGTCAATTCAACCATGTTTACTTTTATTATTTTATTAGTTATTTTATACTCACATTGTATTTTGAGGACAAAATAAACCTGAAGCGTCTCCTCCCCATCATCTGCTTATAGACTAATCACAATTATTTCTTACTGTAGACTGTAGTGTTTCCTCAAAAAAAAAAAAAAAAAAAAAAAAAAAAAAAAAAAAAAAAAAAAAAAAAAGCAAAGCATCTTCACTGGTCACCCTTTTATTAGCTGATATCTGTGGTAGTCAATATGAAGCTTACGTAATAGCATTTATGCTCTCCGGTAAAATCTTCTACTGTCTTTAGTAGGGAAAAGAAAGTGAAGTGAAGGGAAGAGGGAATTTTTAATCTGGGAATGCGTGGGATGCAAGAACTAAGTCTTAGTATTTAACGCATCTTGGTACTTACTAAGGAAGCTATCAATGCAGACAGTATCTCCTTCACAGTAGAACACAACCAACTTGCAAAAAAAACCAAAAACCAAAACCAAGAACCAGTAGCATACCTAAATAAATAAATAATGTACTTAACTCAAAAGCATCCAAAAATAGATATTTTTATATACTGATATAAATAAGTGTATCATGTTGTTCCCAAGAGTGAGTACTTCTGCTTATCAGTAACTGAGAATTAGTTATCATTACCCTAGTGACTGCTTTAGCTGTGGAGAGACTCCAGACATTTTAGACACAAAGAAAATCTCTGATACGCATTAAAGACAAACCAAAATTGACTTTCTTCTCAAAATTTGGAGAATTCCTGTTACTAATATTGTAAATATTGGAGATGTAGAAGTTTGAACAGTATGTGAGAATAAAAATTAAGCAGATAATGAAAAAAATGTAATAAAACACAAAGCACTAATCACCTAGAAGATTTTGATCAACAGTTATTGTGTCAGAATGCTTTATACTACGAAAAATTATTTGATTTTTTCTAAATGTTGACTAAGCTGGTATACAGTGATTGAAATGCATTGTGAATTATTGTGTTATTAGGGTTTGTGTATAACTAGATCAGTAATTAATATTCAGGGATTTCAAAAGCATTCTGAAGACAGAACCCATGGGAATTACTCTGTCTTAAATTTTACCTAAGGTCAGGTATAGAAGAGGTATATTTCTGATTGCTTCAGGATTCTCAAGGACAGGAAGTATTTCTGTGGCTGGCCATCTCCTGATTGAGTTCTCCTATATGTCTTATACAGTAGTCTGATATTCGAGCTACCAAGCAAAATATACATAAACTTAGTTGACAACATACACACACAAAGAAAGACAAGTATGAAAAAGATAAATCATTATATAAATGCTGTTTATAAATAAATGACACACAACTACAAAATGCAATTTTAATTTATCGCAGCAGCACAAATTACTTGGCTTATTCAAATGTATCAACACAGCTTGACCTTTACAGGTCAGTGGCTCCTTTTTCAAAGCAGCTTAATATTATGCAATCCTGAAGTAATGCTACAATATGGCTATAATATGTGAAATAAATGTGCTTCTAGTCCATTATGAAACAGAAAGCAGCCTTTACACTGAGTACAAATGTCTATGAAATTTATTTATTTATTTATTTATTTCAAGAGAGAATGCTGAAAGCTAACACTTGCAAGAATGCTTTGTAAGATTATAAGGTGAACAGCAATTGTCCTTTTGTAAATTATGTTTACAGATTGAACGTGTGTTCTTTCAGGCTGCTCAATTAGCATCTGAAAAAGTACATAGTTCCCTCGAAAAGTAATGCCTCTAATTTATTTCCATGGAAGATAACAAGAGATACAAAGAGCACAATGACACTATTAGAAAGAGCAAATTCTCAGCTATATAAGTCACAGTCATCACCATTAGCTATGCGTTTTCACCTACAAAGAACAAGACCCTTCATGTTGCACATGTAAAAATCGGCAACAGCAGAGGTGATCCATGGTTTCACAGCTGCTCTGATGGCATCATTGCTAGGAAAATGTTACCCACACAGTCCATCTTTCATCAGCTTAAACAGATGGAAGTCAGAAGGTGCCAAATTTGGACTATATGATGGGTGTGGTAGGACAGTCCAGTCAAGATTGCCAATGTGCTCTGTAGTCTTCAGACTGGTATGGGGCCTGATGTTATTTTGTGTTATTTTTGGAGGGAGGAGAGCTAGCTTCTGAAGGGGGAATGTCTCCTGGGCAAAGGTTACTTCCTGGGAAGTGTTCTATAGCCACATCATCCTCATAACCAGTCAGGTGAGTCTGACTTTTTTCTATTTAAGAACCATCAAATACACTCTTCATTTCATTGTGTGACAGCTGTGCATGGCTTTCTAGAATATTGCTTGTCTTTCACATTGTGGTCACAACTACTGAAATGCACCACCCACAGCCTCAGTGTGCTCACATCCACTGTTTGGTCTCCATAAATTTTCAGCAAGTGTCAATGAATGTCAGTTGGTGCCATTTTCTCTATTTGGAGGAATTTAATGACACATCTTTGATTCATCTGCACTTCCATGTAAGATATCATTTTGTCAGATTGCCTCCCTGCTGCCATCTGTCACGTAGCAACAAAGTGTAATGGGATGTTGGTGGGAAGGTTCAACCTCTACTTCTGTACTACCAACATCTGCCTCGGATGTTGTGGACCAACACAACGGAACAGGAGGTACATAAGGACAGTGAACCACTAACCCCAAATAAATACAGTGTTAGTATTTGGTTTATTTTACATTATAAATTCTGCAACATATACATCTGGACAAAATTCAATTTGAAACAGAGTATGCAGAGGGGAAATGGGAAAAGAGGTTACACTTCAAAAATTTTACAAACTCAGAAGAAATGACTATTTGTGTTAAATATGGAACATAGAGTTTTGAGTTTTAGTTATATATGCCCAAGACCACAAAAATATAATTTATTCTCCCTTCACTGGCTCACCAGTTTTGAATCCTGCTTCAGAGTATTTCTTAGTTTTAAGAACTCTGTACCCATGGTTGGACTAGATGATCTTTAAGGTCTTTTCCAACCTGAGTTATTCTATGATTATATGACCTTAAAGTTTGAAGCCTGCTAATGCAGCTACAGTCACTACAACGTTTTATCAAGTTCACAGAAATTTTTACTCTATCATAGCATATTTAGCTGATTCTCATATATGAAAAAGTAAAACAAACAAACAAAAACCAAACAAACTATGCCATAAATACTATACAGTGATATTCTTATGTATAGTGAATGCTTTTGCACTGTCATTCTTTCCAGTCAATATATTATCGTTTTGTCTAAACATTCAAAACACAATTATATTAACAAATTATGATATGCATTAAAAAAAATCTGGTCTGTACAATTTTCCACTACTTACACACTTTGTAGATGTAACAGAAGAAAATAGGTACAAACATTCACAGCAGTAGTGACAGGAATACTATACTGTTCACTCGCACAGCCAGAAATTCAGACAGGTTGGGGAGAAAAGTTTTTTGTTATAGAAAAACCTCTTCATGAACTCTCTGCCTTCTTATAAGATTTGAGAGAGGTAATAATCAGCAGCAGTAATAACAACAAAATAGATTTGATACCTGAAGTTCCAAAACGGGATATGACTTTCTGATGCCACTTTCTTTCCTATCTTCCTCCAGCATGTAGTTACAAACTATGGCTTAGAGACCTTTTTATATGCATTTCATTTCCCTAAGAAACAATTTCCTTTCTCCGACAGAAGAGCCTAGTAAGCTTTTTTCATCTATTCGCTAGGAAAGTAATCATTAAATACAGTACCTGTTTATTTCAATAACAATTAGAACTTACCTACCAAAGCAATAATTACACATGTGATGGTATTTATCAATAAATCAACAAAGCTATATTAGCAGTTCCTTGGTTTCAAAATCTTTCTTTGTCCTACAAATTAACAATTAACAGACCAATAAAATAAGTTTCATTTTGCCAATTAGCAAATTCTGTCTCGCTCTATTTAGAGAATGTTGTGTTCGTGAATAGTTTTAACAGGTTTGTATAAAATCATATGTGAACTCAGTAGCTCTCAGTTTCGTCCTCATACAAACATTATAGTCATCAGAAAAAAAAAAAAAAAGAAAAAAAAAAAAGTGGTTTTCTTCTGTAGGTCAGTTACCTAATATCCTGAAAATTACCATGAGATTTTTAACTCAATTTGGCTTTGGTTCTATGATATTCCAGTGCTCATTCTGTCACAAGTAACAAAGTGAAGGACAATCAATTGGACTATCAACATCTGTTTTCTGAGCTTACTTTTATTTTGGTCATTATATCAAACTACTCTGTATATACAAAACTTATTCAAATGTGAATGTACTACTTTTCTATACAGTGAGTAGCAAGACAATTTCACTTGGCCCCTGAGTTCCCGTGTATGACAGCATCCTACTTTATCATAGTTTAAGAAGTGCCTCAAATGAATTTCAAAGTCATTGATAAGCCAGCCTTTCTTTACTCCCTTCATAAAAGCTCTGTAGCAGAACGAATATGAATGATTTTCACTCTTAATAAAAGTGGACCATAAACATAAATCAAGATTTTTATGTCTGGGAAGATGCATGATTTATGGTATCCACTGTTTTAATATCATTAGTTAAATTAACTTAAGCAAAATCTGTGAGAATAGCTTTCACAGTATAATAATGCTTTATAGTATTTCCACAGTAAGTGTAAAAGTGTTTCTTCCAATGACCAACACCAGTGTAGCAATTATTAAAATTCTATAAATAGTATTTTCTATTTTGAATTCTAATTTTCCATATTAGAAGAGGAAAAAAAAATGAAATAAAATTTTAAGTAAAAAGACAGTCTGTGACTGGGACACAAGAAAAATGCCATAAATAATGGGTAAATCTAAATAAGAGCTCTCTCCTGAGGGATTAGTAAGAACTGCCAAAAGAAGGTCTTAAAGGGACAGATCCATTTTCAAAAAAAAGTAAGATTTTTTTTATCCATCAAGCCCTCATTCAGCACTATCTTTGTTTCATTGTGCTTACAAATTATCCTTTACTACCTTAAGTATTACTAGGTTTGCTTTTTGTTTGTTTGTTCCTCCACTTGCCAAGCATTAGTTATAATTATTTAGATACAAACATATCACTGCATTTTGAATAAATAGAAGAGTTTATTTTTAAACTGAATTATATTTTTCTTTAAAAAGTAGTGTTTAAAAAAAAAAAAAGTCTGTAGAGGGGGACTGTAGTGAAGTGCCCCACCTGAAACAATTTCAGTAACAGAATGAATATTAAGCCCATGCATTTCTTTCACACAGTATTTCAGTGCTGGAGTAGTGAGCCACCATGATATAATCAGTAAATCATTGCTGATGCCCCAGTAGAATCCTAGCTCTTCCTCACGTCTTCCTCAATTCTCTCTCCTTCCTTTCACCAACAATGAACAAACTGCCAAGGGAGATCTCAGCCTGAAAAGTCATCATCTCTTCTGTAATTATAGACACATACACAAAACTACCAGGCATTTGTTCTCACTTAGGTAGTTTATCTGTATTACACCCTGAAAGAGATGACCTGGCAAACCTGCAACAAACTTGATAAAATGAGATTCTATGAAAGCTAAATAAGGGAACCTGTATAGCAAGATTTAAAAGAGTTGCATGTCTATGAGGCATTAGAGAAAGTGTAAGTAGGTAGCAGTGCACAAAGACAGCCATCTGAGTTCTCCCATCCTCTTCCAAAGGCAAAACTATCAAAGGAAAAAGGACTAGCTACTCTTCAGCAACAAGTTCAGAAGAAATCTAAATGTTAAATATCTGCACTACAGCCTCAAGTACAAACTACTGCCCAATTATCACTAAAATAAATTACTATCAGAAGAATGAAAGATGTTTTGTGTCAACAGTTATCACAGAGAGATTCAGGAAGAATTCAAGTAACCACAAACTTGAAGGTCAAAAATATAGTAGCAATCCAATTAGTTGAAAATACCTTAAATAAGGGAGCGAACAAGAATGAATAAATAAATACTAAAAAACATGCAGATAAGGCTTCGCTTGGAGTATTGCATCCAGGCATGGATTTCTCAGTACAGGGGAGAAATGGACCTGTAGGAGTGTCTCCAGAGGAAGGTCACAGAAATGGTCCAAGAGGTGAAACACCTCCCTACAAGGACAGGCAGAGGGAGCTGGGGCTGTCTGCAGGCTGATGCATTCAAAGGGATCTGTACTTACATCTATGGTTTTCAACACCAGTAGATCTATGAAAAAAGATAACTAGTGACAATATTTTCCCTGATACAAGGGCTGAATTCAGAATGTTGAAAATAAATATTTATTGTAGAGAATTAAAATATCTCTGATGCCAAGGCTCTAAAGATTGGATAAACTCTCCTGAAGTTAAAGTCACAGGATGCACTTGCAACAGGAAAACACGTCTGAGACACTGGTGATTGGCTGTCAAGTACCTTTTTAATATTCAGCCAGCAGGATATCTGCAATTTAAATATCTTTTTAGAGTTAATAACAGTTGTCAAAAAAAAAAAAAAAGGAAAAAAAAACACCAAAAAAAATCCCCAAGCACACATCACATTAACATGCCTAGGGGATTCATTCCCAACTTTCATGTCTGCATCTGTGTGACTAAGGCAGCTTTCAGCATGTGTAGGCCCAGGTGAATTATTTCCATATTTTATGTGATGGTAGTTCAATCTACCTGAAATCTTGTAAAAACATAATTAAAATACATATTTAAAATACAGAGAAATGGAAATTTTGTAAGCATTGTTCATTCACACAACGGTCTGCAAATATACCAAATGATACTTGCTTAATCAAGCCCAGCCAATAAACTTCCACTTGACTGAAGTGTGAGTTGCATGAGCAGTATGGTAGACTGAAAATTAGCTGAATGTCTGGGTCCAACGGGTGCAGATCTTTCGAAGAGCAGTAACAAGTAATACACCCCAGAGGGTCACACTGGATGCAGTCATGTTCTCAACCTCATTCGCAATCTGGATGATGGAGCACTGGGTACACTCAGTAAAGCTGCAAATGACACAAAACTGGAGAAAGACACTTTGTTACTGTGTTGTGCTGCCACCCAGAGGTCCTAGGCAGGCTGGAGAGGTGAGCTGACAAAAAATGTTTCATGAATACCGAATTGAACATGAGCCAGCAATGCGCCCTTGCTACTAAGAAGGCTAAAAGTATTGTTGGTTGCATTAGGCAAAGTTTAACCTGCAGGTAAAGGGAGGTGATCCTTTCCCTCTACTCAGGACTGGTGACATCTCACCTAGAGTGCTCCGTCCAGCACTGGGCTACCCAGTAAAAGAGAGACATGAGCACACTGGAAAACAGAGGGCTACCAAGATGATCAAGGGATCATGTCCCATGAGGAGAGGCTGAGAGATGGAATTGTCCAGCCTGGAGAAGAGGAGGCTCAGTATCTACAAGATGCTAGGGGGACTCCCATTTCACACATTCCTGATAATCTGTATACACAACTTTGCCAAGCCTACACATAGCTCCCGATGCTGCAATACATGGAAGTCAGTACTTCAGTCTACATCTGAAAGGTGTCATACTTGTCTGCCTAAAACCAATCAATTATCTTGTCAAAGAAATACAGCAGATTAATCCAGTACAATTATTTTGCAATGAGTCATTATGCATTTAATTATTCTTACATGGTTGTTTTTTGTTTTTGTTTTTGTTTTTGTTTTTCCTGTAAATACTTTCATAAAAATGATATCAGCTTAATAATTATGTGTCTGCCTTATGCTTCAGGTATTTTTTTTTTCAATCTTATGTTATTGACCCTCATCTAGCAATTTACAAAACAACAACAAAAAAGCCTCTTTTTTCACATCTGTCCTGTCTACTTTACAGCACAACAGTAGTTTTCTTACCTTTATTTACAGATTTCAAATAACTTCCCCTACCTCTTTCAGTCTTTTGCTACATGTAATTTGCCATGTCTTTGAGTAGGTCTCATTTTATCCCAAATCTATCTGTTAATTAAAACTGTATTTTCTAAATCAGAAACATTTTTAAGATTAGAACTTGCCTATCATGTCTAGGAAAACATTATTTTTCTTGGTCAAATGACATAAGTAAAGCCTAGAAAGAAGTCTAAAACATATTTTTATATCAGCTGGAATGCTTATTAACTCCTAGTAAACCATACAACAATATTCTGTCTCCAGGACAGATCTGTGAGCTCAGATTGCGTGTAGTGAATTCCATGGGACTGAATTACATTATTTTTGCATTCAAATCAGTAAATGAAAATGTATTTCTACAGCTTGAAACAAATGCCAAGGACAGCCATTAATTAAGTGGAAGATATTTTTGTTTATCTGTCTTACTTTACAGAAAAGCAAGTAAATCAAGTCAGAACAAATAGATTTGTATGTGAGCACAAACACTCAATTATGGAATTGCTTCAGCCTTCATGTCATTTGGTCAAGGTTTTCTTTTCCCTCAAGATGCACAGCAGTCTGCTGGCAGCTAATGAGGTGAAAATAAACAGGGATAATTAGAAATTGTATAATTAACATATTTTTCCACTATAAATATTGATTTGTTTAAAATGAGTTTGGTGTATCTGGTAAGTTTCCAAGATTAAAAGTAGAAGAGAAGAATAATTTAATGAAAAATTATCTGATTCCATAGGTTATCATTTAATTGTAATTTTTCATTTGTCAGTTCTGAAAAGTTGAATTTTATCTGATATATTAATATTTTATCATGGAGATATCAATTTATACTTTGTTACTAAAACTAAATATTAATTACTTAAGCAATTATCATTATGATTTTTAAGATATTTTAACTTTATCTTATTTATTTTAACCTTTCACCTGGATGAGAAAAATGCTACCAAACAATAATACAAACCTCCAATACAGTCCGTAAAATCTATGTGAGACAGTAAATTTCCTACCACATTGAGTAATCAGCTGTAATTTTCAGTAGATGATCGATAGTATATTGAAAGATATTCACAGATTTTATTTACCATGCTAACAATCACTTTATATCCACAAAGACTTAAAAAGATCAAAGTTCTGCATCACTCTCTGGAGATGTCTGTTTCTTTCTTTCGGTTGACAATAGACAAAGAGATTATTAGTACATACAGGATAGTGTTTTTGCCTCCTTGTGGTTGGTGAACTGAATATGGGCCAAAGGCATATAGACAATAGCAGATGAGCCATATTTTTAATTCTGTGCAAGCCAGGTTTGAAATTTCTTAACAATAAAAAATTGTACAACCAAAGTCTTGGAATTTTTCTACAAAAATACCTTTGAGAGTGCAGGTGCAAAATCTTAATTAATTCAGCAAGTAATTACATCTTTCCTCTGATCTATATTAAAGGTCTCTTGAATCTTTTGCTCTCGTTGCCCATCTGCAGAACCCCCATTGAGAGAAACTTGAATACTGCACAGGGAATTAGTATAGGAACTGGTGCTATGGATAGAAATGAGGGAGTATCCTGCAGATACAGTGGACTCAGTTCTATTTATTTCAGATGCTGAGACAGATTGGGAGGAAAGGAGAAGTATGGTGTGGTGGTGTGTCTGAGTGCATTTCTTTATACCTCTGATTTTCAGTAACATTACTGCAATGATTTACACAGGGCCTAATGAAAGAGAAGGTAAAAACTAAGACCACTTTGTATGGAGGGATCTTCAAGTAGACTGGATATCTTTTCTTAAGCTATCCAATGCCTTCTGGTCATAGTGGTTGTGGAAATAGCATGTTCATTATTTCTGACAGAAAATCAAAGAATGTAAAAAAATAGGTTGGACGTAACTACTTTTAGTTTAATTTAATTATCTTAATCAGTTATGGAGAGTATTTTCAAAAAGCATGCTGTGTGTATGCTTTTTAGGGGACTGAGGTGCCATGCACTATTACATGGGTGCAAGAGGTGTCAGGAACACTCCTCCATCCCAGAGTGCTACTGATGTATAGGCCCTTGACTCTAGTACATCGTTTTGAGATGAATAGATTTAAATTATCCCCCACTCCCCAAGTCTGCAATCGAACAATAATAATTGCCTTGTATTTTCCTCTACTACCTTCTTCACCCCAGCTCCAAGATCCATCTGCTTTGGAATTGCTATAATGAAAAAAAAAACACAGGAAAATTATTTTGTCAAGGAATACCCTTAAACTCAAATATAAGCAGACTAAACTATTCAACTTGAGAGTTACATGCACTGTTTTCGAGATGAGATATGCAGAGCCAACTGCAGTTCAGCACTGCAGAAAGAAAGAAGAACTGGAGATTTAATGGAAATAGTGCAGAAATAAATTCAGTAGAGAAACATAGATTTACAGTAATACACCAATCCTGAACAAATATTTCAATCATAAAATGCAGAGTCCCAGTAGCTTTCAGATTTGATTTCAGGTCAGAGCTAATGTTAATTTATCAGACATCTAAATACTGCCACAGTAATTCATTTTCCTTAAAAACAAATGAGGAAAGTCAGTACATGTTTTACAGAAGCACTGCATTTGTTACATATGTCTTCATGAAGAAATCTGCCCTATATCGCAAGCTGAGTTCTCATATACTTATAAGAATTTAGGTAATAATCTGATTAAGGAATCTTTCCCTTACACAATAAAAATACAATCTGTATAAGTACAGAATAGTATAAAAATTCACCTTCCTTAGATTTTATAGCTTCATTTTTTCCACTAATTTTCTATCAAAAATTTATTAGAAATAGTCAATAATAAATCATAATATCATGTTCTTTTTAACAGTCTGTGTCTTTTAGATGTTCTTCCTTTGTGTTTTTCAGCATAGGCATACATCTAAGGTTCACAATAAATGTGTGTGATTTCTGGGTATGCATTAAGACAAAAGAAAAAAAAAAAGAAAAAAAAGAAAACAACATCCAGTCTCCTTCCAGACTCAAGAGGAGTCTGTTTCAAAGAAAATGAAGTCAGGCAAAAAAATGTCAGAAGGCCTAGATAGATTAGCAAGTAGTTCCTGGCTAAACTCAAACACATGGTATTAACTTGCATTCCTGGAGCACTGAATGCCAATCTAACACTTATGAAGCAGAATAAAAAAATGCCAAGAAGTTGAAAGTAGGTTCTTGCTATTGAAACTGCTAAACAAATATTCTTATTAATGAATTTATTACTAAACTTAATTTCTGATACATTTCTGCCATCCTGGTTCATTTATTTAACTCTGATCCATCAGTCCCCAAACAATATTTTTATGTTATTTCTTAAAAACATTTATTTCTAAAAAAGCAGCTGTTCAATAAGGGAAATATTTGAAGTATTTATGTGAGCAGCTTTCTGAATGCTTTGGTATTCTGTTCCCAGACCACGCTACGATTCTCATTCTCATTTAGTTTTCAGTTAAAGAAGGTTTTAGGCACTTCTGAAGAGCAAAATACCTTAGAATAAATCTTTGCAAAAGCTTTTCATGCAAATTTAAGTCTCATTCACTCTGAAATAAAAGATGGTTTAGCAGTTGGACTCACAAATGCATAACCTGTATTGTTATTAGAAAGACTATTGCACTGATATAAAAGGCACTACTAGACATTTCTCTCCCAGAAATTCTCAACACATAGAAAATCACATTAGTAGTTTTTACTTAAGCCATGGAAATTGCTTAATGCAGTATTTTAAAAACATTAAAAATCTGCTGTTGTACTGCGATTTCGGTCATCAACAGACTTACTGCCTTCTCTTTTGTATTTGATACTTAGAGACATATTACACTCAGAACATAATGAAAACAAACTATTATTGAACACAACCAGCTGAACTCAGACACTATTTCAGTAGCTGACTAATCTAAATTAAAATATCTATTGCTTATTTTAACCTATACTAGGTCTGACAGAAGAATGTTCAAAATGTAGTTGAATGGTACATTTGAACATGAGTAAGAATATTTGTCTCACTGTTAAAGAATCCTTGAGACTTTCGTTCCTGGACAAAAACAAAAATGTGGGGATATTCACAGGTTAGAGAGTTCTAGCTTTCAAGTGGTGAGCCTTTACTACTTAGAAAATGTAGAAGACTGCAGGGCTGCCTAGAAAAAAAACCTACAGGGAATATACTGCACTCACTGATTAACTAGTACAGCTAATGTTTTTTTGTTAATTGTCTCCATGAACTTTTGATTAATACTTAAAACACAAAATGCTCATCGATATACTTTTTCTGCTGCAGCCTAATTCAAGAATCTTGTAAGCACAATATATTTTCCATTAAAAAATGTCCTCTGACACTTTCCATTCTGTATCTAGAATCTTTGGCAGTTCTGTCACATTTTTTATTTTTCTTCCAGCTCCAGATGTGCTTTCTCTATTTCTCAGTCTTCTTCAGAGTATCATAGAATGGTTTGGGTTGGAAGGGACCTTCAAGATCACATAGTTCCAAAGGCCTGCTATAGGCAAGGACACCTCCCTCTAGACCAGGTTGCTCACAGCCCCATCCAACCTGGCCATGAATGCCTCCAGGGAGGAGGTATACACAACCTCTCTGGGCAACCAGTTCCAGTTTCTAGCCACCCTCACAATTCTTGAATGGTCGTGCTCTGGTAGGCACTCTCAAATCACACCAATAAGTTCAATCCCTGTGCAAAATGCAGCAGTTATCAATACTTCTTCCTTCCCCAGTTCCCCACCTCCCAAAACAGACAAACAAAAAAACCAAACACAACATTTGTTCTTCTCTTCACTCTCTGGATCCACTCAGATCTCTCCTTCACATTCAGTTTGTTTCTTTGCCTTTGAGGTTTTAACATGTTAAACAAGTTTCCTCCTTAGGTGTATTCATCAGTAGCCAGTGCTCTGATCTGCTGTGTGCCAAGAGGGCACAGCACACCACCCTTTCCATTAGAAGTGTGTCATTTTATAGGTAGGAATAAAAGTTTTTTTTTAGACTAGGCAGAACCTGCAAGTGCTTTAATGGACAGGGAACTTATTGCTACAGTTGCCACCTGTGAATATCCAGTTTCCAGACCTTTACAGAAATTGGTTATACATTTCTCTGAGACTGGGCAGTTCTTTTAGCCTCCAAAATTAATATATATATTATATATATATAATCTGCTCTACGTTATTTATTGCTACAATTAATTTATTCCAGTGCCCCTGATTCCATTTGGCTGTTACTCATTTTTTTTTTGTTAACAAAAATGAATGGGTATCTTCCAAATCTCTATTAGGAAAGTTAATGTAGCTAAGAGTTTAAGAGACTCATACTGAAATGTAAGAACATCTGGAAGATTGCAGAACAGATGATTTGTAGACTTGAATGGAATACTGTTACTACCCTGACAATAATATTTTCCTTCCTTGGTTAGAAACATTTCCTCACTACTTTTAAACAAACCCACTTTATTACTGAAGATTGGCCAGTGACAAGCACCACTGAAGATTCATATTGACAACGATGAAAAAATAGTGAAGGCATCTGAAAAACAACTTAGTTACACTACAGTGTTCTACACTTCTTTATTCTCTTTATCAGACGCAGGCATCTCATTGTGTTGCAATAGATTTTTTCATTTTTTCAGCTGTTTGCTTTTTCAAATTTAATCTAAGCTGTTTTTAATACCCAGTCCATGCATATATATATGTATATAAATATATATATATAAATACATATATATATATAAAACTTTAGCCACAGTCTGCTTTACGATGGCTCAATTTTAATTTTATGAAGGAAGTGTATTTGACCTCCATGGATTTTAAACACAGCTGGATTTCTTTATCTCTGACAAAAATAAAATTATGTAAACCAGGTGGTTTCATATAGTTCAAGAATTAGGTTCAATAAATTTAAGTGCATGGTCTTGCACCTTGGTCATTGCAACCTCTGCTATCAGTAAAAGCTGGGGGATGTAAAGTCAGAGCACAGCCCTGGATTTTTTTTTGTATCTATTTTAAAGAATGAAACAATTTCAGGGGTCACTAACATATCCAAAATCATAATTGTCTTGCTTGAAAAATTTCCCCTTAATAAACCTATAATAAATGGTATCCCAAGACATTAGTAAAAGTTTAAATACATAGCTTATTTTATAATAATTTATTTATCCTAATTTCTGACAATTAGTGTTTTAACTGTTACAAAATTATTCTTTCAAATCTATGTCCTCTATTTCAATAAGAAATTATTCTTTCATAACAAGACTGGTACTACCAGAATATGTGGTTTAAAAATCTTTTCTATTTTTCTTTTCTTTTCTATTTGACCATTCAATTTAAAAATGGAGAGAAAAGCATCTATAACCCTAGTAACACTAAAACTTGCTATTAAATAAAGGTCCAAAAGGTCTTACATTTCATTTGCACAATCTAATTCAATGACTTCACAGAAGCTTATGTTGTAGAAAAAGAAAGAACTCTGCAGTCTGTGGATATTGAAATGACATAATAATCTCTGTGTTGATGGCATTGATAATCTAGTTGGAGAACAAAAGCTCTGAAACCTTCAAGTCAAGAGCTCATGAAAAAAAAACTACCTGGTAGCTGCATACAATATCAGCCAGAAGATCACCACCTCTGGTTAGTTTTGTCTGATTTGTGTGTCTGAATGTCTGCTATGTCTGGGATTTATAAATTATTCAGCAGAGACAGATTGCTTAATGCAGCTTCACAAACTGTCATGTTCCTCACTTACATATATTCACCTACATATATTTGTATACCATGTTCTTCACCTACATATATTTGTATACCTCCATATAATTTTATATAGATATAATATGCTTAAACTGTATTATTTCATAGACTAGTTAAAATATTTTGCTTTCCATGAGTAGAGATTACTTCAAACTGTGAATTGGAATATTCAAATACATATGGTTTACATTTTAAAAGTCAATTCAGTTGGAATAAATATTTATCCTGTAGCTAGTTGCTAATATTTAAACATAAAAAATTTATCGGATACTTTAGGAGACTGTAAGTCATCAGATTTTATTTTCATTTATGTGTTATTAGATGGTATATCTTTGTTCAATAAAAAAACAGAGCTCATCACAACTGTATATTCACAAATAAGGATTTATCAAGACGACAGCCTTACAGGGGAAGTTCTCAAGCAGAGAATGTGCTTTTCCTGGAAAATCATCATGACCAGTGCACAAAGTGATTGTGATCCAGCACACACAGTATGGGAAACAAACAGGTAAAAACTGTCAGTGCCCAAAGGAGGGCTACAAAGATGGGGAATTGGCCTACAGAGCAAGATGTATGAGGAGCAGCTGAGGTCCCTAGTTTTGTTCTGTCTAGAGAAGAGGAGGCTGAGGGGAGGCCTCATGGCAGCCTACAGCTCCTCAAGAGGGGAGTGGAAAGGCAGTGCTGATCTCTGCTCTCTGGTGATGGCAGCGGGGTCTGAGGGAACAGTATAGGGCTGTGTTGAGGGGCAACACTGATATAGAAGAGACATGGCTTTTTAGGCAGGACATTAAGAAAGAATGTAGGAAGTTTGACCTAGGGAGAGATGATGAGCAATCTGAAAATTTATAGACAAGGATCTATGGTCAGATCAACACATGCAACCTTGTGGTGGGTGTCTCTTACCAACTGTCTGATCAGAAAGAAGTAGATTGGCATTGGTTCAAATGAGGCACTTGAATTGCCTGATATCTGTGGAGTGACAACAATACCAGGCAAAAGAAATTCAGGATGTTGTTCTAGTGGATTGATGATAACAAGAATTGAGGAGAGAATAGAGGTGGAATGAGAAGAGAGAAGAAATAGGAAAAAGAAAGAGCAAAAAATGAAAATGAAAAAAGGAAGAAAAAGAGGAAAAGAAAAAAAGAAAAATGAAAAGAGAAGAAAAAGAAAAAAGAGAAAAAGAACATAAAAAAAGAAGAAGAAGAAAAAAGAGCAGAGGACCTTGCAAGAGGATGCAAGGTGATGGATGTCGTATTTAAGAAGAAGGAAGAATTTCTCAGAGTTACTAAAGTCAACTGCATAGCAGTGGTGACTGTTCAGGATCCTGAGAGATGGAATCAAGGCAAAAGGAAGGATCACAGGGCTTCTTGAAAAGCAGGAATTCAAAAAAAGTGAGAGGAGACATACATGGAAGAAAAAAGATTTTTTAAGTGAATTTTTAAGAGAATTTTCAACTCTTTGAAAGAGTAGATAACAGCAGGACAAGGGTAAATGGTTTTAAGTTGAAGGAGGGAAGATTTAGGTTGGATGTCAGGGGGAAGTTCTTTACTATGAGAGTAGTGAGGTGCTGGAACAGGCTGCCCGGATGCCCTGTTCCTGGAGGTGTTCAAGGCCAGGTTGGATGGGGCCCTGGGCAGCCTGGTCTAGTATTAAATGAGGAGGTTGGTGGCCCTGCCTGTGGCGGGTGGGGTTGGAGATTCATGATCCTTGAGGTCCCTTCCAACCTGGGCCATTCTGTGATTCTATGATTCTGAATTCCTGACTAAATTCAAACATGAAGACATGTATGAGGGTAGTACTAGGGACAGGTGATTCAGCAGGAGTATAGAAACACTTTCTGAGCATGCAGAGATGCAGTTAGGAAAGCCGAAGTCCATATGGGAGTTAAATCTGGTGAAAGTTGTGAAGACCAATAAGAGCTTCTGCAGGTGTATATAAAAGGTGTATCAGTTATAAAAATAATACAAGTGAAGATCTGGGTCCACTGCTGAATGAAACATAGGACCTAGTAACAAAGAACATGGGAAAAGATAAAATACACAACGCTAAATTTGCTTCAGACATTATTAGTGGGATTTGTCTGTTTGAGTTGGAAGAAAGAAAATGTCATTCCTGTTTACAAAAAGAGCAAGAAAAAAGGTCTGATGAACTATAGGCCAGTCAGCCTCATCTCAGAACCTGAGACAGTGATTGCCTGAATCCGCCTGCAAGATATTTCTAAGTGTACCAAGGACAAGAATTTGACTAGAAATAGACAGTGCAGATTTATGAAGTGGAAATCATGCCTGACAAACATGGTAGTTTTCAACAATGAAATGATTAGCTTGGTGGATGAAGGATGACTGCTGGCTGTTGTTTACCTTGACTTAGCAAGGACTTTAACTCTGTGTCCGATATCATCCTGATAGACAAAATGATTGATAGACTAGATAAATGGATTTAAAATGGTAAGAAAAGCCAGGCTCAGAGGATTATGATTAAACTCATCAGGAGTACAGTCACTAGTAGTTAATGAGGTCAATACTGTTTAATATCTTCATTAATGACCCAGACAATGGGATAGAGCACAGTTTGCAGATGATACAAAATAGAGGAGGTGGGGATTAATCAATTATCTACTAACTAGATATTTGTCTAAAAATTCAGAGGGATCTCAACAGGCTAACAAATAGCAGAGAGGAACATCATGAAGTCCAACAGATTTTAATGTTAAAACCTGCTCCGGGCAGCAGAAAACCCATACTCCAGGACAGGCTGGGGGCCAAATGATTGAAGAGTGGCTTAACATGTATGGTCCTAGGGTTCCTGGTGAGCACTGAGTTGAACATGAGCTGAACACCCTGGTCTGCATTAGAATTACTGTTGCCAGGAGACTGAGGAAGGTGATCCTACTCCTCTGGTCAGCACTGGTGAGACATGTCTGGAATCATGGCTTTGATTTTGAACTCCCAAGAACTAGAGAGACATGGACCAAGGTAAGTCCACTAAAAGAATTAAGGGCCTGGAACACCTGACATATGAGGAAAGGATGAGAGAGCCTTTCAGTAACAGGAAAAGAGGCAATAGGCACAACAAATTGAAATACAGGAAATTTCAGTTCAACAAAAGAAGCAACACGTTGACTTTAAGGGTAATTACACACTGGAACAGGTTGCTCTGAGAAGCTGTGGAGTCTCCTTCCTTTGGCATTTTCAAAACCTGACTGGACATAGCGCTGAGCAAACTGCTCTAATTGATCTAAATCTGAGCAGAGGTGGATGAGCTAGATTATATTCTGAGTTCCATTCCAACATCAACATTTGTGTAATTTTGTTATTTTATCAGTAATGGTTGCATATCTTAAAAAAAAATGGCTGCATTTTTGCAACACTGTAAAGGCAAAATCTATTTTTCTAATCTGCACTGATCTATAATACCCAATGGATATCATAAGGCAGATCTTATTTTCAGATGCAATTTGATGTCATGAGATTTTTAGCAGTACAAAGTAACTTAAATATTTTATCACAGTAAATTCTTACAGAAAACTATACAAAAATAATTTCCACACAAACCTAGTACAAAGAGTTTTTCTAGGTAATCACAAGGTACGGGAACATAACTGTGAATCAGTAATGGCAATGTTTGATCTGAGATTTCATGCTGTCTCCCTGTTGCTTCCCAAGGCCTTTTGACTGAATATTTAAGATGTTTTTCATTACATAAACCTTTTGAATATGCCTACGGGCAATTGCAAAAGCTGTGCCATTAGTGTGTGCTGCATCCAGACTTTTCTCATTGCCATTACGTTCTAGGACTTTTTAGTGTGGAAACTGGAAGATTTTTTTTTATCTGAAATGAGACAGTTCTTTTTTTTTGACTGTGAGGAGTGGAAAATGAGTTACAGTCCTTCTTTTATTGAAAGATTTTTATCAATTCAATTATTCCTCCAAGTATTTTCTACCTTTTTACGTTTATAGATACCAACATTACCAGTTAGAATGTTGATTTCTGATAGATGATATATTTTTAATATATTTCCTTGAATAAAAATCTCTGCTCCAAAAAGTTACCTGGCAAGCTGAACAGATTCTTCTACCTATTCTGCCAATCAGTCAAGACTATGAGAAAGTGCTAGCCTTTCAGTCTCAAATTTAGAAAAGTACTGGTGCTCTTGGCTAATAAATTTCTCATTCCCCCCCCCCCCCCCCCAGAATATATAACACATGCTTTGAGGAAGTTGTTCCTCTATACAATAGTTAATGGTAAAGATCATGCAATCAAAGTACAAGTCATCATTCACAAAAATTCATCTAAAAATGGTACATCTGCTACGCTTTAGCAAGAACTGCAACCACCTATATACATGGTATAGAGGATCAATTACCTAACTCATGCATACATAATGAGTAAACGACACACACAATTCACAACAGATGATTTCACAGCTATGCAGCAGAGAGGACAAATTTAAAACTCATACTGAAAATGAACCAAAAGGAAAAAAAATCCAAATGTGACTATACATTGAAAATATTTTAAAACCTCGCTGAGCATAACAATACACAAGGAAAAGGCTTAAATCTCAATAAAATTAGAATTCCTGTTGACTCTAGAGGTATTTAATCTGGAGAGTGTTACTCCAACACTGGTGGAAAAACAAACAAACAAAAACAAAAAGCAATAAATAAAAAAATACACCAAACCTCACAGTGATATAACAGAATGAAGTAACAATATGTCTTATCTAAACTCTACAGAAGCCAGTGGCTGGCAGCAAGCATTACAAGATTTGACAAGAAGGAATTTTAAACCTTACTCAATCGTATCAATCTGAGGGCAGAAGCCAGAGCAAAGCTTAATAACCTAGTGCCTCCTGCATTGATGACAGCAGAAATTAATCCATAAGCCTGGCAGTTTCAGGAAGGTTTCTTTCTCAGGCTTTTTAAGAAATACAGCCTTCTCTAAAGCCACAAGGCAGAACAAGACGCGATGAAGAAACTCTGCACCATATTTTAAACCAGCTAAGTGAGTACTGAAGAAAGCCCTGTTCCATGATATCTAATGCGAGCAGCCAATAAATAAATAAATAAATAAAACAGCAAACAAACAGGAAAAAATAATCTGATACATTAGTTAGATACACTTGAAAGACCCCAGGTAGGGCAATCCTCTGAGGATATTTGCTCTCCTTGTGCATGGACCATTTGGTATGACAAACTCAAAGACGACCACCCAATAAAATTTGTTTGAATTTGTAAGTCAAAAAGTCCTGGAGCCCTGTAAGGATTTGGAAGAGAAAATTATCCAGGACAACAGATTAGGAACAATTCCTCGTTAATAATTATTTAATGAATCCTTTTCAACGCTATGAAGAACCATGGAAGAGGTTATGCAATCCTTTCACAAAGCACTTCAAAACAAAACAAAATCAAAAACCAACAAGCAAACACAAGAATGTTATGTCCCATTGTCAGGAAGCCTGAGTTACCCTTAGAAAACACCTGACCAGTGGCAGAGAACTAAAATGGAAATCTGGGCTTTCAGAAAATGCACAATTAAATTTGAATTATTTTTTTAATAAAACATACAATTGTAAGCTCTGAATTGTGCTTGTTTATGATCAGTTACATATAAAATACTGATTAAAAACAGAACTAAAACCCACATACATAAGAGAATCATAAAAATAACCTTCCCTCTGTGAAAAGTCACATTCAAAACCAGTGCTATTTATAACTACTTGATTTTTCATCAAAGAATAAGGACTTGAGACTTGACAATCAGTGCTGCTTGCAATGTTGCTGTAAAATTACATCCATACCCAATGAGAAATATCATAATCAGTTCCCTTTGCGAGTTGCTTGAAATCTGCCTGGCCCAATTAAATAAGATCATTCTGAAAGACATATTCTCCCCAGAGCATTACAGAAATTTAAAATGAGCCAGCTGAATTAGCCTCAGTATGTAGGTGGCCTGCTCCCTGCCTGCAAGTATAATCTTTAAGTATTTGTATGATCTGCTCAGTCAACTCAATCACTTTGTGTCCGATAGCTGTAACAAATGCCATTTAAATTATTGTATGTGACAACCGCAAAAGAATCATGCTTCTTAATTATAAACTAGAATATTAGGGTCCAGCTTCTTGCATAGACACAAGTACCATAACAAAACAAAACAACAAAAAAAGATTGAGATCAGTAATAATCATTACTTAATGATGACTTAATGATGTGGAAAAAGAATATGCCGTTATTATTTATTTATTTGCAATGGTGAAAAGTGAGAATTATTTTTGTTCTAATAGAATTAGAGTAAAAATGATTTCATAAATAGCTGCAGAAAAAGGGATCAGATTTTTGCTTATGCTAACATTCATATCCTATTTTCTGATAGGTAATGGAAGCATGGAGTTATCAGAACAAAGGCCTTAACTGTTTCCATTTTAACTCCAAAAATTTATCTGACCAGACAATGCAATAGCAATCCACTCCTTCCCTGCTTATGCTATAACTGCAACCACATCTACAAAATGCCTCATTTTTATAATTATAAGTTATTTGAATACACCATCCTCAAGCATTCAGCTATTTCTGCTACAGAAACATTATATTGGAGCATTCCCGGGTCTGTGATAAGAGCTGTAATTCCCTGCCCCACCCCACCATTTTATTAGCAACCATTCAAATGGACACAATAGGTTTATATTGCTACTCCAGCCCTTGTGAGCTTGTTTCTATTTTGACATAAAATTTATTCTTTAGAATGGAAAGACATATACAAAAAGAAGTATATAACCAACCATAATTGCTTTGGAAATTAAATGCATGTAAGTCAGGAAATTAAATTGCCAGTGTTCAAGTTCACTATTAACCCAATTCACTTGTGATTATGAATGCAAAAGTGATTTCTAGAGCACATCAATTGTACTTCGCTTTTTGTCAAATTATAAGCGAACTGATAAGGTAGTTTGACACTTCCTATTAGAAGAAGCTGTTTCAGATTGCCAGTACCATCAAACTTGAAATATAACAGCTCGAATCTCTGCCATAGGTTTATTTCTTTTTCTTTTTAGTAGTTCTTGGTAGATTTAGTCCATGGAAAAAAAAAAAAAAAAGAGTGAGAGGTGATTTCACTGCAGCTTCTAAGTGCAAGGCATGAGGAGAAAATTCCAGCTAACAGAGAGCTCTTTAGCACTTAAGACACAGTAAGAACCAATGGCTGGGAGATAAAACTAGGCAAACTACATTTCTTTTAAATTAAGTGATTTAACTATAGAAAACTAATAAACTAGACAAGAAAAGAAAACAGTAGAAGTACTACAATTTCATTTTTTAAAGCAAAGTTTCTTCAGAGCAAAACTCAGATCTTTCTGGAACATTCTTTCAATGCATAGTACTGGGCTGAATGCCAGGAAAAGTGTTATTTGATGATCTGAGTTATAGAAGAAAATGTTTTACAAGTGCTGAGATACAAAGTCCAAAGAGAATTCAACAGAGTCAATGAGAAATCCTGAGCAGAATAAAACAGCCCCTACAGTCCATGAGATTCAAATCCTGATTACGTTTTAGACTTAGTTAATAAAAAAACTGTTTTAGATTTCTGTGATTTAGAAGGAAATCACAAGACTTATAAGGACATGTTTATGTTGTAAAAGTCCTAAGAACCTTCTATACAGAAAAAATGAGTTTGGTACATGTACAGGGAGACATGGCACCAGTCAAGTCAAAACATCAAATTTTCACACTCTTTCTCTAAGCGAGCACTGTGATGATCTCTTCTATGGTATCACCAGAATCACCTTGGTTCTAAGATCATACTTGGCCTTCTTTTATTATTAACTATCTCCTNTTTTTTTTTTTTTTTTTTTTTTTTTTTTTTTTTTTTTCTGAGCTCTATGTATGATTTTTATTTTTTTCCTCCATAATAGAATCCTGTAATTTTGCTCTCTCTGTCTCTACATTCTCAAGCATTTGAAAGCCCAGTTTTCTAATGCTAATACATTTATTCCTGATATTAAGCATCAATATAAAGGGATTGTTCTACTTTATTAGTGGACACAACGTTTCAGTGTCTTAGAAAATGCAACTTATTTTCTGACTACCTTTAGTCCACTTAATGCAACCAAACAGCACAGTAATGGAAATAATTTCCAGGATCAATGGAAGTTGCCATACATGGGTATTCCATCCTCACTATTCATTGTATTAAGATATATCTTATCTCCAGGAAGTGTCTATATGTTTGCTAAAAAAAGCTTTGTAGATGATATCCTGAATGTTTTGTGTGGGGTAATTATAAGCCACAGCAGAAAAATCCTGAGATGAAATATATACTTCAAGCTGTTAATAACAACAAGTTGAGCTTATGTAACTGTTATTCCATGAACAGCTCAGAAAGAAGTGCTACTGCTCTTAGCAGTACAATCACACTATTGTATTTGCATGCATAACAGATGATCAATCCCCTAAATACATTGTTTGAAATTAGTGAGGGGTTATGATGAGAAAAAGAGGGAAAACATATGGGCATATGTTGTGTGACTAGGGGAGACATAAGAGGCACAAAAGGTAAGAGAATGAGAGTAAAAAAGTGCACCCATGACACCATCCACAACAAATGTAATCCAAGATAAATCTGATAAACCTTGCTATTACAGAATAAGATAGAGCTTTTTTTCTTATTATACTTTTTCAGCTTTTGTTTTTTTTTTTTTTTTTGGTCTTAGTAGCAGAACGCATATTTCACAGTGCTTTTTAAACAGAAGTTTTTTAATGGATTTTTTTCCAGTTTTCATCTTCTAGTTTATACTGTTTCCTTACAGAATTAAGATGCTTCTACAACTCATGTTTTTACACTAAATGGACAGATAATAACTTTCACTACTTAATCCAATAAAAATAAAATAATACAGTATTTAAAATGCGAATGTAACTGTACTTTATAAAACACATAGAATCATAGAATGGTTTGGGTTGGAAGGGACCTCAAGGATCATCAAACTCCAACCCCCCTGCCACAGGAAGGGCCACCAACCTCCAGATCTGCTACCGTATCAGATTGCCCAGGGCTCCATCCAACCTGGCCTTGAACACCCCCAACATTTACTAATTGTTTTTATTAAGAGTAATACTTTCTTAAAAATAAAACACAGATATAAAATTCACCCACATACTTTAAATTTGTATGCATTATACATATATACACACATTAATTTTATGTACTTTTATTTAACCACACAGACAAAAAAAAATGTTTTACCAATGTAATTTTCATTTTTTAATCTTTATCTCTTGCATGAATAGTAGTGTACAATATCGTACACTGATTGATATTCTGTCACTATTTCATGATGGTTGGTGTAGTGTGTAAAGCATAATTTCAGTTCCACAGTACACCAACAACAATGCAATAAGCATTCTTTCCTTGGAAAACTACTGCTCTTTGAAGATCAGATAAACATTCACCGAAGTAATACTTATAGCCATGTTTATCCGTTTAGTTAGGGATATTCAAATTATAGATTTCTTATTAATGCAAGAAAATATGATTCCAAATATGTTTTCTCTGTGCAATATAGATTTATCAGTGCAGCTGATGATCATTAAGGTACCTCAGACATACTCTATGACACAGTATAAATCCGTTCTTTCCAAACCACTTACTACAGATTATTGCTCACAGTGATAGATGGAGTATGATCAAGGAATGCAATTATCAATAAATAAAAGCTAAAACAACATTTTTCTGTAGAATATCTACAAACATACATATATTTTTCTCACCGCTCCCAACTATACAATTACCATCCCTGCTTAAACCTTGCATTCCTGCAAACAAACAGTTCTGTTGAGATTTGGAAGTAAGAGCACAAGATACAGTTTGCAACTGCCTTCATGTTTGCCTCGCTCCTGGCTGACTCTCTCTCAGAATTTTCTGCTGAGGAGCTATGGACAGACTTGCCTAAGGCTATGCTGCCTGCTGCCAGATTTACAGTACTGTGGAGTCAATGGTTCAGGATTTGGTCTGGTTCTGGAAGTGGTCAGTGACAACATTTTCTTGACAACTCTGCTCCATACTGACAATGCAAATTAATGATGCTCTCATTTTCAGACACTTTTTCTTCCTCTTTGCACCTCAAACTGATGATTATTGCATGTTCAGAGTATTTTCCTTCTTGCTTCCCTTTTTTGTCTGCTGAAACAAGACTGTCATCAAGCTGACTTTCTGATCTTTTAGCTGATAATCACTATGTCAGCTTAGTTTGCTTTTGGATAGTTCTATCACAGTGAATTAGCATTTGCCTTAGAAAAACTTGTCATTTTCAGATCTGCCATATAAGAGGCTTGGAGACAAAATTCGTACAAGAAATTGCAGGTCATTTTATAAAATGAGAGGGAAAGTAATATTTTTAAAGTTTTGAAGCTACTTTGAACTCTTGAGGAAGAGGAAAAAAATTATATGCCTAAAGACTCTCTAAAATGTACTATTTTAGAAACTGAGAGTGACCAATACCATTCTTTTAATTGCACGTCTAGATGTACATTGGCTACTTTCAACAGACAGTGCTATAATTTAGGTTTTACTATGAATATTTAATAGCCAGAGTAGGGGCCCAAACTCGAGGTCCTTATTTGTTGCCAAACATATCAGCATGCAAGTGGGAATTTTAAAACAGAAGTCACAGCTGGTGCCACAAAGTGACCAAAAGGCACCACTCAGCAATCAAGTGAAAGCACAGAGTTTTTTGAATAATCGTCATTTGAATTATCATAGTTCTAGATCTTGGGAGAAAAAAAGGCTTTTTTTGTTTTATTTTTTTTTTAATAATTCCTTGGGAAATACTAACAAACAACTTTACAACATTCTATTTATGAAGCATTTATATAGTGTTCAAGTATGAGGGCTGCTCCAAAAGAAATGCCTCCTCCTTTATAATGTTTACAACGTCAGATGTGGATGTTGGTGGTATGGCAGTAGAGACTGAACTTTCCCACCAATATTCTGGTGCATGATGTTGCCATGTGACAGATGGCAGCAGAGGGCCAAATGGCATCTGATAAGGAAGTGCATATGATGTGAAGGCGTGTCACTGAATTCCTCTAAGCAGAAAAAGTTGCACCCATTGACATTCATCAATGCTTCCTGAACATTCAAGGAGATCAAACAGTGGATGTGAGCACAGTGAGGTGGTGGGCAGTGCATTTCAACAGTGATGGCAATAACGTGAAAGACAAGCAATGTTCCAGATTGCCATGCACAGCTCTCACACCATACTATGAAGAGTGTCTCAATCAGCTCATCCACACAAATTAGCTAGTGATCATGAGTATGTTTTGTAGCTGACAATGTGTTCTATCAAATAGTGTTATTGTGCTCTTTATAACTGTTGCATTTTCCACGGAAATAAATAGGAGGCATTACTTTCAGAGCAATCCATGTAAAATATATCTGTTTTCATATATCCCAGACTTTACTGACATGAAAAAGAAATAAAATCTCCTAAATACAATAATTTGACTCTAGATAAGGAAGCTATTTTATTAACAGAGAAATGTTTTCTGTAGTACTACTAGTAACTAAGAATTAACTGTGTCTCTGTGTAGTGTCGAGTTGTCTTTCCTATCAGCAGTGATGAATTTCATTGTTTAACATCCTTTATATCACAGCATTAGAAGATGTGAAACAATGCAAATTTAATAATACCAATGAAATGAAAAGGAGAAATGTTAAATATGTAAAATTTGTTATGTTTGGTTGAGATAGTCCTTTTTGTATTAGCATTTCCATTACTGCCATTAATACATAAAGAGGGATGCTATGACTTATCATTTTTAAAATGTTGAGCATTTATTCTTCTCTTCGTCAATAGTCCAAGAGATAAAATATGGATGTTTGCAAGTTCTTTTCAGTCTAGCATAACAATTTCAGGCCAGTAAGGGAAAATATGGCTAGCAGATACTAAATATATAATTTTCTAGAGAGAAGAAAGACTGCAGATTCACTTAAATTTAATTAATTCCTTGCTGAAATATTCATTATAGAATGTATTAAGTTTTGTGTGGATGATAAAATAATAGGAGAGTAGGAAGCCTTGGATAACTGCATCTAGTTGCTTAGAATTAAAACAAACATACAAAAAAAAACAGTTTTATCTTTAGAAAACAGTATTAATTGTATTGTATTGTCTTTCAGTTCAATGTAAAGCTGATAAAACAAATACTTTTCAGACCTAAGTAAGCAGATCCAGAATATATACTGCTCTGATTAGATATCTGGGTATATTAAAGTACTGAAAAAACAACATTACTTCTGGCTCCTGAAGTATCTTTGGTATGCATGTAGAAGGGAGGCAACATCAAATCGACGTTACTCATAGCAGGCTATGCTTTTATTTTTGATTTGTTCCTGGTTCTGTGGCTCACATATCCATGCAGTAAGGCTTTGCTCCTGAAGTTACTGAAACCTTCATAAAAATACTCTAAATGGATGAATTCTACAAGCACTTGACCAAATGGCAACCAAACTGAAACTAACCACAAACCTACTGATTTCAGTGGAATCAGAAGTAATAATATTTTCTTGACATATATAATTTTTCTGGTGAAAAGGTAGCTAAACATTATCATTCTGGTTTATAGAAAGACCTATATACTGGAGCCCCTTGCAATACTTTAGATAAGATTAGGGGGTCTTTTTCTCCCTTCTATTAGAAAGTGTATTCTTTCACAGCTGAAAAGAGAAAAAAATCTTGCAAATGCATTTCATTGCTAGTTATGAGTCACAGTGTATTCAGCTCTAGATACCCTTGACTCTTTTTTTTCTTTAAATTTTTCTACTAATGTAGAGGGGTCTACATCTTTTTTATAGCTTTCAGATTCAGTTGTGAATAATCAAACACAAACAGATTTATTCAGTAAAAGATTAAGTCTCTAACCATCATCATTCCCCTTAATGCCTGTACAAGGCTTATAAATCAAGATTTTTTTTATTTATTTAGTCTCAGCATCATATTATATTTGATTTTAGCAGGCATCAACTTATAATGATCATCAGTGTCACACTGACCTTCCCTGTTCCCTACTTTCCTGTAGCTCTGCCATGGGAGAAAGGAATCCTTTATTATTAATAGATCATTTTGAAATCCTCTGCACATCTATCTTGGAATCACACAAAGTCAATGTCCAATGATACATGCTGCCTTATCTGCCATTTTTAATCACAAACTGTATTCTCCTTGTACTAGCTTTTGTAGTAGTGAATGAATCATACTACTTTGATAATAACAAGGTTTACAATGCATGTAAAATAGATGGAATTTTCCAATGAATTTAAATGATTCATGTATTTAATAGACTATATTTTTTCCAGCTTTAAGGTAGCAGATAGGAGTTTTCACTGGACATAAAGACTTAATTTAAAGGAGCTGAAAATAATCAGAATCAGATCTAAGGATAAAAAAATTCAAGCTGCCAGTGTCATAAAACATATAATGATGTTGTCATCTAAAATGATTCCTTGTAACAGAAATTGTATATAATTTAAAATCTAAAAGAGAATGACAAGTTGAAGGAACCAGTAGACTTGATGGTTACCTTTAAACAACCTTCTTTTAAAAAATTAGAAAATCATTTCAGTTTGGTTAGAGATTATCATGGATACTTCTTTTTCCATCCACATATCTTAAGTTCCTTAGTGGAAAAAGACAAATTAGTTGAAATAATATTTTGTCTCTTAGAATTGTTTAATGAGCATGTGCCTGGGAAATATTCTCCAAATTTCTGAAAACGCAGGATGTCATTTCAAAAGATGGACAGGGAGAGGGGAGGAGCAGCCCAATTTTCCTTCCTTAAAATTTCTATTAGTAAAAATACTGAAGATTGTTTTTTTCCAAAGACAAAGATTTCTTCAAAATATTTTATTAGCTTATTTATTCCAAAGATAATTTACAGCTAGAGTTTGAGCTTAATACTATGTTCCCTGCTTTCCTTCTGGCTACAAAAACTTCTCTTCTAGCCTTTATAACCATTAAAATAATGATGTAATAAACACATAAATCTTCAAAGAAGGCAAGTATCTGTTTTCATTCTAGTGAAGTATTTTTATTTAGAATAGCCATACAAATAAACACTTTGTGAAACGAGAACTTGTTGGGTTTTTTTTTGTTTGTTTTGTTTGTTTGTTTTTTAAGAATCAAAGGTATATTTCCAGTAAAATTTCAGAAACATGAGTTTATTGCTTCTAATGCAGAGCATGGGTATTTCCACCTCCTGTGCTGGTTTTCTTCTACATGCTAATTATACTTAACAAATGCAACTAAAAAGAATATGTTAATATACAATGAAGAGTTTTCATATGATATATCTAACATTAAATAAGATAAAGTGTTTCCAGGTGATATTTCAGTTTATTCTTGCAGGTGTGGGGTAATGAAGCTTTTTTGGTCTAGCTAAAAATTTATATTCTCACTATTTATGTATGGTTCAATTTTTAAGTTCCTTACAATTAAGACTAAGAGGAGGAAGTCAACAGTATACTACTTGATACTAACAATAAGCCACTATCCTTGATAGCTGCAGGGTTAGTGAGGCAAAGCTAATAAATTAAACTGTGAAGCCAGAAACTAATAAACCTTCAGAAGCAGAAAGAATTTCTTTCAGAATTAAAAACATGAGATATTTGTGAGCCAACAGTCACTTCATAGAGTTTGCTATGTAAACCAAAGTCCCTAGAAGGCTGAAAATATGAGATATTCTGCATCAGGAAAGAAAGGAGAAGGGAGGTTTATAAAGTATATTCATTACAGAGTATAGTCAAATATGTATTTCAACAACAAAAAACGGAATACTGGAAATACAAAACGATCTTTATTTTTAATTAGATACTTATCTGATCTTCTGTAACTTCGTAATTCTATTTGAACCATACTTAGTTTTTTGTATTTCAGTATGCATAAAGTGGATTTCATCCTGAATCACCATCGAGGACAGAAATCCTTGTTTCAGCTGAACTTTGCTTTAGCTATCACTAAATAGTCAGCTATGTTTGCTTTTATTTTTCATACTGGTTATGGTCTCAGAGTACCCACAGTGAAAACATACACAACGAGGGTCACTTGTGGAGCAGTAAAATTAGATCTCCCCAATACACAAGCACAGTGCACACAGTCCACACTACCAGCTCCACATACCATTCAGAAAACCAGCAGGAAGCTGCAACACACCAGGCTTAGCTTCCTCTGAAGAGTCTTAGGGGAGCATTCACCCTCACGAGCATACCAGGCACATCATTAGCATCACTTCATCTAATGAAGCAGGAACTGGGCTCCTCAGACTTTTTACATCAGAATGGTTCTTTCTCTGCTGTTTAATTCAGGGTTAGAGCAAGGACTGGCAGCTGAAGACAACTGGTCTATAACAGTCTATGAATTCCAATGTTAAGTGGCTTTTCACTTTACTTGCAGCATATGGAGTCCAGTGTCTTTTTTTTCCTATTTTTCAACATCAGTGAGTTCTCCTGCTGCACTTAGCTTTTGGGTAAAGAGTAGGCACATAGAAAGAGAAACCTAATACTTCCTTTAGCATCACATGAATAATATGTCAGGCTATTGCATTTATTCCTCTCAGTCAAATAGGTGAAAAAGACCTTAATGAATAATTCATCCTTCATAAAGGGTATTTAGGAATTGAAAGCTTGGTTATGACATTTAACATACTATTTTTTAAACAGGAATTAAAACCACCATATATTCAGAATTAAATTTTATCAAAAGAAGTAATGGGCTCAGTTAGTTTCCTATAAAATTCACATGTGGTTCTATAAATATGTGTTTTAATATCTTTCTTAAAAGTATAAGACAAGCCCTTATACCACTCAATCTGTATGCAATATTTCAGGCTATACTTCAGTATTTAGTTACATTAAATACATTTTCTGAAGAGGAAGGGAGACTAGATATCAACACCCTTACTGTAGAACAGAAACAAGACAAATTCTTTTAAGATAATCATCAGAACCAGTAACATCTACCCATTAGTTACATAATAAATATTCTCTCCATTTCATGGGTTTTTTTTTAGTACTTGTTTAAGATTCAAATCAAGGTATTTTACAATCGTCCATTAGCTGGGGAAGGGTGACATGTCAGGGGATTTTATTGTAGTTTTGCCTTGTAATTATTCTTACAGCAATATCAAAACATTTTTTCAGTTGCACTGCTGGTTTATAAAATAAGTAGATTTTAGGATCCAATATCCACGAAGAAAAAAAATCACTCAAGATACAATGTACTTGCCACAGTTTCAGAGCTTTTTATTTTTCTTTCTCAGTTTCCACTTTATCTGACCACCTCTATGCCTAGTCAGATCTGATTAACGTTTGCCAGTTAGAGATTTCTCTCTTAAAATAATCAACATTTAAAAGACTCAATGTACTAGCTTTGAAAAATCCATTTTGGCGTGTTGATAGAAATTTGCATAGAGTTTCTTAGGAGACTCTGAATCCATGATGGTGAAATACTGGTAAACAACATTTGCAGATAGAAATGTAAAAAACTGTCCTTTTTGTCTGTTTTCTTTGAACTAGAAATATTAAGACATTGTTACATAATCGTCATCTGAAAAAATGACCTTTACTTTTACTAATCTGAATGTTTCCTGCTATTGCTGTTTTACACAATTGATATTAGTCACAATACTGCAAATGCAAAACAACTCAAGAAAACAAAGCAAGAACAAAAAATAGTTTAAATGAATTTTGTAGTGATTTTATGCTGTCAAGAGAAGGATCTTTTAAAAATAAAGTTTCAAGAGATAGTGAAAAAGATAAGAATATAATGAAAGAACAAGTTCCATCCATCTGTGAAAAAAAATGGAGAACTAATTCACTTGTTATATTCTAAAAATTGCTTTCTCATTTCAGCAACTTATTATTTTATTCTGTATTCATCTTTTCAGCTTCTTAAGATATGTTACACTAGTTTGATATTTCTGGTTAGGAAGGCAGGGAGAAGATCAATCTTAGTTCTCTTCAGCATCTCTCTTGATGTGATGCATCTTTCTTCTTCACCCTGCAGAGTGGTAAGGCAGTTTTGCAAGGACACCTCAGGTTTCAAGTGAAGTCTCTTCTTCCTGTTGTTCCTTGTCATTGCAAGCATCCATTCTTCTGCTGTACTGTCACCCCTCCAATTCTGTTTGCCAGTGTAGGAGGTTAACGCTGTTTGGCCATAGGCTGTGGGTCTATCACAGACCGCACTTGGAATCAGCCATCTTAACTCGCTCTCAGACTCCCTGACATTACGTAGCCTCCTCACTGCCTCCTGCAGCTCAGCCATCTGTCATGAGGCCCTCCACTTGGGCAAACCTTTTGTAGACAATCTGCTTGCTACCTATTCCTGCCCTAGGATAAAAGTCTAGGTACTTCCTGCAGTCTGAAGTCTGCCCTGCAGCCTGTCCCTGAAGCAACTCCATCTGAGTGGAGCCATTGGCCACTATATCCACTGCCACATCCCCCATCAGAGCTGCAACTTTTTCTAACAGGTAAATGCTCACCATTCTGCTTTGAGGGTGTGGTAAGATGAGTGTTCAACACCTGTGCAGGTGGTTCCAGAATGTTCCTGACTGCTTATGCGTGCTGCCTGTCTTGTTCATAGTACTCCTGGTTGCTAGCTAATGCTCCCCAGGGCTGTCCTTCTTGGATGTGAGAGGTGACTACTGTTACTTATTACGTGCATTTGGATATGCAGTTTCTGGATTTAACAAATATACATCTAAGAGCTGAGAGCAACAAATTCAAAAATATCAGTTTCTTAAGTATTTCAAGTGTATGTATTGTTGGTTGAACTATATTAAGAAGAACGTAATAGAATCTGAAAAACAGTTACTCTTCTATAAATTAAGGCAGACTCAAGTAAAAGAAGTGTGCATGCATGCATAACACCAAAAAGAAAGATTTGGGATAATCCACATTGAAAGGAAGAACAATTAAAGACATTTTGATGGGGAAAAAAAAGACACTATTAAGAACAGGACTTACTTAACAATACTGGTTTTTATCCTACAACATAGTGAAACTGATTTTGACAAGTTCTTTGCAGTACAAGCAAAACATTGACAGAGATACCAATAGCCATATACAGGAAGAACAGTTGACTCACTCAGCTGGTGATGAGGGTTTCTGACTGTGAAACACCTCTTCTCAGGAAGCAGCCATCATTCAAGAGAGATTCTCCCTTCAGAGACTAGCCCTTAAATGAGATGTGAGGGGGTAAGGGGTGAGAGGTGGGGTTTGGACCTAGGGCTCATCCCTTTTGGTCATGTGGGAGGAACATGTAAATTGTTTCCACCTATGCATCCTCAGCTAGCCTTACCCCTTCATCAGGTGCTCAACCACCAATTCAGGCTGTGACCTAAGAGTTCCCCTACAACCATTTACAGTTGTAGCATTATAAAATGTATGGTGTTATATTTAAGTACAATTAAAGAGAAAAATATGGTCTGTAAGTGGGATTTCCAACTGGTATGCTTGTATGTGTCTAACTGTATGTGTATCATATTCATCAAATATTTTCAAGGGCCTATCCTTATAAATGAAATCATTTCAACATTAAAAAGACAAGTTTCTTTTGCTTTATGCTATGTGTAATTAACAATAATTGTGAGTAAAATCAATGATAGAGATATATGACAAACATACCTTAAATGTAAAACAACTTTCCTGAGGTGGAAGGGGGAAAAAAGTATGTTTATTTTATTGTTAGGATGATGTAAATCAATTAAACTGCGATTTTCAAGATTCTGGAATATAATGCACATCCATAACACCAAATAGAGGCCAGATGAAAATTATATTAAAGAAAGGAGATCCGTTTACAATGAGAAGATAGCATGTTGCATAACAGATTTGGAAATATAATGCAAAATGTTAAAAATGTTAAAAAAATCACCATCAAGTGTAGTTTAAATAATTTGTGGCAAGCAACTCAAGATCCAAATTACCATGCCATTATTCATACATATTCACTTCCATAACTGAATGATGGTAGACTTTGGCAATGACTCAGCTCATATGCCATTTTATCCTTTTAATTTTCTAAGGTAGTGGGTTAATCAAACTTCATAAATTCTTCAGGAATTTCTGTTTTAACAGGAAAAAAAGAATTGCAGACTTTTAATATAAATATCTACATTTGTATTACAGATCTGTCTTTTTACAACTAAATTTTATTATCCATGTAATAGCATCTGAAAAGCTAGGAGGTATCATATGCCTCATTGCCTTAACATATGGTAAGGCAGCAATTGAAGGGAATCTAAATGAAAGAGCCTCTGCAGTGTGTGAAATGCTGTATCCATACCAACAAGAGAGAAAGGTTAGCTTGCTGTGACAGTCTGTTCATTGCACTGCTGAGCAATGGCTATGTTGCAAACTCTTCAAGAAAACTTCAGCTTCTACAGCCTATTTAGTTCTCAAGAACATTCTTGTTGATGGATACGTGCATATACACGTATTCACAAATAAGACATATACACAAATAAGACATGTTTATATATGTATAAATATATATACACATATGGTGGAGAACAAGTATTTTCTCACCCTCCTTCAGGATGACAGTCAGAAAGAAAAAGTAAGACTTAAGAAGGGATAAAACAAAAGAAAAATATCATCTTGCATGTCAGCTAGGGAACAAAATCAGAGATCAATGAAATGAGATGATCTGAAACTCTCCAAATTATTTTGTCTTAGTAATTCTTGAGAAGACCTCAGAAACTTAAGATAAAATGAATATTAATTATATTATTCCTTCATTTTTTTTTGTTCTCTAGTCATACCTATGATGGTAACAGCAGCATTCATGGACAAATAACTTATTTTACTCCTAGGGAGAAAAGGAAGGTGGGATGAAAGAAGAGAAAAGGAAAAAAAACATTTAAAATTCTTCAAAGCAAATTACTAGATCTTTCTGGTATAATCAAAAGCAAGATATATGGGAGAGATGTATGCATTTCTTTCTTATTCACCATTACAAATTTCAATAGAGTTCAGAACTGGGATGATGAATGCTTTCCCTTGATGGCACATTTTGGTTAAACATTGTTTTCTGATGCCTTTAGCGCTTGCTTTATCTCCCCGTGTATTGCTGCGGAAGCCAAATATCAGTGTTACAGACTGGGGTGCTCTCAACATATTTATAAGCTTAACGTGTGCTTCTATAAACATGAAAACATATATCACAACATTGTAATCCCTTTAGAGGAGATTTTCATGAGTAGACGTGATATTAAAATGATCAGAAAATATTTATTAGTTTTCGTATGAATGTATTCTCTCTCTTTTCAGAGACCCAAAGAAAAGTTAATGCAAAGAATTTCTGAAAAACTTGCTTCTTTAAGAAGAAAGAGTTGCTTGAATCCTGCTTTAGAAATTATTGTAAAATATTAATCACAATTTTACTGCATTTGAAAGAATGCATAATTTTTGAAAGGTATTGCTATATTTACAACAGATTATCACCAAAGACATCTAACAGTTACAAAACACAGTTTTGAAGTCGTGTTCAGTGCTTCATGGATGGATATTCAGCTCTGCTGGTTTCTGGGGGTAAATTACTGACATTAGAAATGCGTGTTAATAATGCAGGAGTGGAAGCAATATTTACCTTGTTTTTGCTAGGCTGATTCTATGTTTCAGCATTCTGTATACTATTATCCTGTTTGGGGGAACATCCTCCCTGATTTTACCTCAAATAATTAAAAACATATTCATCATTACCACACTTTAATTTATGGTTAGTGATTTTTTAATTACACATAGCAAAAGAGAAACAGTCTTTCTGCATTTCCTCTCTACCGTATTTGATCACCTATTTTAGTTAAGGAGAAGTTCTATATGAACAGCTGTGTTGTTCAACATAAGAAAGAAAGAAAGCTAAAAGAAATAACATATGTAAACGGTATTCGCAGGATTGGTCAGGATGAATGTAGCCCACTGTACCATTTAGTCACACTGGCACTGAGAGAAAAAGGAAAAAAGCATGCTTTTCTTTTCAGAAGAAATCCAAGAACAAAATT
Source organism: Pavo muticus (assembly GCA_016647715.1). NCBI lineage: Eukaryota > Metazoa > Chordata > Aves > Galliformes > Phasianidae > Pavo > Pavo muticus. The sequence goes on along the minus strand of JACDJE010000657.1, from coordinate 175,373 downwards.
GTAACATGTTAAACATTCTAAGTAGTGACAGAGGTATTATTATTTCAATGAATAATAGAGAAGTAAAAGCTACTGGTTTTGTTTGTTTCTTCCTTTCCACAATATGTTTTGTCATTGCCTCAACATATTATCTTTGTCTAATCCTTATTAATTTCTGGCTGTCTGGATTGCCAAGACTTTGAACGGATATAACCACTGACTACATACATCATAGTTTCCATCAGTTTATAGATAAAGAATGTAGAAAACTCATTTTCTATCAACATAAAGTTTTGCATGCAGTATTTGAGGGTACATCCTTGCTCAATGCACTAGGAGAAGGACAACATTGGTCCACGGGATGTCTTTCAAATAAATATTTGCTGGATTGAGTTCATCCAACTCAACTGTTTTTGACATCTCACAGATAAGAACAAAACCATTACATAATCTCTAATAATCACTTCAAACGCTCAATAAGTAATAAAACAACAGAACATACAAATTCAAAAATAAATCAAATTCAGTATTACTGATGACTTCTAGTATTTGTATTCTGATAAGCACAAATTTAGCAGATAAAATAATTAGGTAATCTGTGAAGTAAACTAAACTTTTAATTTAGTCCTTTCCTCCAGCACACCTGTGCTTCTAAGGACATAATTAATATTGCAGGTAAGACTGAGCTGCGCATTTATCTTGGTGTCCAATAACCTTCAAATGTGTGTAGGAAAATATACATTTACTGATCTTAATGTGAATTCACCTAGCATTCTAGTCCGTATATTCAATAAGCAAAGTATTTTCATTTCACTGCCACTTATTTAGGACAAGGTAACATTTTATCCCTGAAGCAGTCTGAATCCCAAGTTTCTTTCCCCGAAAGAAAGAAACAGAAGAAGCTAGATGAAGGTTTTCTTGCCAATTAAATCTTTGACCAATTTCCATCCTCCACTCACCCTCCTTCCAAAGAAAACACTAACAGGGATACACAAAGCTGTAAAGATGTGGACCCACTATTTCAGTTTTGGAATACATCATAATAGACATCAGTGATAAAAGAATTGCTACTCGTATTTCTTAAAACAAAAAAACAACAACTTGAAATATAAAACTTTCATTTTCCTCTGACATCTCTGGACTAATGGTATTAGGAAATCAAAATACAGAAGCGTCAATAGTCAAACATATCCAATATGCTTTCTTAAAATAAGACAAGTGCAAATAGTGATGCAGAATGAATTAGATCATTCCTTCACTTGCTGTCAAAAATGATCGGAGGGTATGGATAAAAAGTCTCTTTAATATCAGTCCTGACTGGATCAGTTTATTAAGACCTCAATAAAATGCACTGTTTTTCTGTGTAGGCAAGTAAAAAACTGCAGGACATTATGACTTTCACTCATTACTGAGTTGGGTTGTCTTTGAACATCATATCCCATTTATCCCTCCTAAAGCTCTCCAGCTGTAATGTCAGCAGTTTTCCCTTCAGCTTGCATTCAATTGAATGAACAATGATTTGTTAAATATGTCTTATAAGCAGACATTACTATGCCATCATTGTGTGTGCACTCCACATAACTCATGCACAATGTTTATAAATTACATTGTCATCATCAACTTCTTCTATGCACTTTGTTTGTCCTTGCTGTCTTAAAATACATACTGGTTATTACTCAAAGCTATATGAAATATCCTGCAATGTCATTCAGTGCAAAACAGATGTTCATATAATTTATGAAATTATATAAGCACAGGCTTGTGCTTTATTAGACTAAATTTTAGGCAATAAATTAAAGGGAATATTATCTTACAGGAAGTTAATCAATCTGATGTGCAATTTATTTAACTGTTCAGGGTTTTAAAAGTTTTTGTTTGGGGAAGTTATTCTTTTAACACACACATATAAAATAAGTGTTACTATAACAGTATTTTATAGCTACATTTATATAGAGGTACATCTGTAATAAATGAAAAAATGTTACAGTAACTGTAATTGTCCATCAGGACATTAACATGAGCAAATTACCAATAATCATTTTGTGTTACATTAAAAAAAAAAAAAGTTTTCATTGACATTTTCTACCCTAAAATTTACAGAAAAATTTCTTTCTGAATAGGTAGCAAAAACATAATAAAACTGAGAATAGACTTTAACCTTTACCTCTTAATGCACTGAGGAACTTCTTATGAAGAACTATGTTATTTAGAAAATTATTTCTAATAATTTCTAATAATGCTACAGAAATGTTCTCTTAGAGTACACAAAATCCTTGTAGCTAATGAAAAATAATGTGTAGTGTTAAACCCATGTTACTAAGTTATTATAAATTTCATGGTACTACTTAGTAGAGCTTTACCATAAGCATGGTTTTCGCTTCTGCTTTTGCTGTAATCAGATCCTGTTGCATACTCCTTCCACATATGCAGTCTCATGGAATACGTAGACCTGTGCTGACCTTGAGCTGTTTCCCTCACATTGCTCACTCCTCTCTCCCTGTTGCTGTTGTGTAGTAGATTTTGTTTTTTAAATGTGCTCTCCCAGAGACACACACCCAGCATAGCTCATGGCTCCCTTTTGAATACTTTTGAAGCTCCTAGCTACCAAAAACTTTCCACATCAACACAATATGTATGTGAGGGTTGAAAGTTGATCAGGTAACAAAAGACAGAATAAAATTTCCAGTAGCTGGCTTAAATCCCATCAGCTGATCTTAAAGAACAGTACAAAGTTTCATATTAATTACATTAGTGGAATTAATGGAATAAAAAAAAAAGTAATCATTTCTACTTATTTCTTTCCTTTTCTTCTAATAAAATGGGGTGAAAGTATATCTGTGAAAAGAAAAAAAGAAAAAAAAAAGCAATTTTTTAAAGCAACCAAAAGCAGCTTAAGTTTCCTACTATGAAGGAATAGTATTTGGAACCAGGATGATAATAGTAGCTAGATACTGTCAACTCTGTATTGCTATTTTCTGAAAAATAATGGAAAAATATACACCCCAGGCTATGAAACGATTTTTTTTTTTTTCGTTTTAATAGATTTAAGTACATTTTGTGCTCTGTTGTGGCTGAGCAATATCAAATTTAGCATTCTAAATTATAGTCCTTCTGGTTTGCTCTAGTTCCCAGTAAGTCAAAAATTCATTATTTCACATGAATTAGAGAATTAAATCATCAACCCACCAGCTTCAAAAGCATCAAAGCTCAATATACTAATTTCTGAATACTACTAAACTTTGAAAAATTTGAGGCATTAATGTAAATTTCCTTTGGTGTCAATGTTAGAAATATTAGAGTTGAAAAATGCTAATGTAACTGATTAATTATACCTTAGTTGAACATACTCAGGTCAAGGATTAAAACCCGAAGGAAAATGTTGTATTCTTCTCTGTCTCTTCCACACAAGAGCAGTGAAAAGCACTATATGAACTGACTGAAATGTCTGTATTACTTAATATCCTTCTAAAATAAGCTGAATACACAGTTTTTAAAGAACTGTTTCAATTTTTAATTGTAATTTAATCCTCCTTCTGGGCAAACAGTATAAAGTACACTGAATAAACACAGTAGACTATTATGTAATGTCCTATGAATGGCAACTGTTGCTGGGAAAGTTTCTTTTATTCTATATCAGGTGAGATAAAATATTTGTTAATGCAATCCAGACTTCTATTTTTAATACTTTCTGTTGTAAGTGGAGTGTGTCAATATGATTGATACACAAGAATATCGGAGGCATGTGATTTTCTATTACAGCATAATAGAGCACAGTTACTCATTGTTATAGTTGTTCTATTGGTCCACCTAGTAATATGGGTTTTCAAAATTTTCCTTTGTAATTAAATTGAACATTAATATGCAGGTCAAAGAGGTCAGTCATCACTATCCTCGTGTCCCTGTTTTTGCTTAAATTTTTAGCTGTATTGAGTGAACATGTTTTATTCACAAAGAGTTTTATGGAAAATAAGAATATTAAAAATATTATCTATAGTTCTCATAATTGAGCAGATATATCCTTTCCTCTCTAAACCTCTAAATCTCTTGTCCTATCAGTGCACAGTACAATCTGTGAAAGACAAGCCACCTTTTGGACGAAGATGCATATTTTATGAGGGTGGTATGCAGGCTTGTTCAGTGTCAGTGAAAATTCAGAGCTAATGGTGGTGACTATGCTGAAAAATCGTGTTTCATAGCTGAAAATCTGTTGTATCAAATAGTGTTACCATGCCCTTTGCAACTGTTATATTTTCTATGGAAAGAAATAGAAGGCATTACTTTTGGAGGAACGTATGCATATTTATGCTGAACTATGCAACTGCATTTCACCATGAGACTAACAGAAAATATTTACTTTAATATTACTATGTTGCATGCAACATATATTCTGTTTATGCACAAAACATGGATACATAAAGTATGTATTCATATCAGCATCTAAATATCACTGCCAAATAACAGGAAGTCTGAAAAGGTTATTATTTATGAAAATCTGCAATGAGAATATAAAGAAAGAAAATCTAGCCTTTGTTATGGTTTCATTATTTTAAGAATATTTTAAAGTAAATCCTGACAATAACATTCTTATGTATTCATTTCAGAATAATGCATTTCAAGCTGTTACTGTGCATAATATTTTTTGTGTATATTTTAACATGCTATCTTGTAAGCTAATCATCAGCAATGCAGACAGAACTGGTTTTCCCCTGTGAGTGTTAAGATTCCAAACAATATCTTCAGCCTTGTTTAGACTCTCTTTTGGTGACATGTTTATTTCTCCAAATCTGTTTACCATAACCTCATGACAGCCTGGATCTCGGCCCTGTTTCTGTAGAATGATCTCTACTGCTGCTGTGGGAATTTATTGGCAGAGTATCATATGTGAAAAACCTGGCACTAAAGTCCAGCTCAGCACTAAGCCCAACACAGCTGGCCCAAGCTTGGTATATGAGAAGTGCTGAAAAGTTGAGTTGCTGGACCATGGAAAAATAACAATCATAGAGACAGTTACTACACAATCTGTGAAGTAATTCTTTTCATCTGTATATTAATATCATACTGAGTACCATTATGAATTCTTACCAAGAACCTCGTACTTCAAAGAAACTTTTAACATACAGTGACATCTAATTCTTAATAGTTTTGGCAAAATAAACTCATTAAGACAATGCAGTTATATTTTAATACATTAATGGTAGTGAACATGTAAGATGTTTTCAATGTTTTTTTTCAGATTTCTGACACTAAATAATATTTCTAGCTAGCGATAACAACATGACAATACTTTTAACTACCCTTTATAAAGGAGAAAATTGCTTGCATCATTTCACTGATAATATTAAATCTAATTTGTTTATCAAATATGCAGAAGACCTTCAGGATTTGGCAGCCATATGTAAGGATTAACATTCTAGAATAGTTGCTGGACTGGCTGAGGAAACAAGAAAAAACCCTCTAGTAATTAGACATCTAAGTGAAAAAGCTTCCTTGGCAGAAATCCAGCTCCCATATATTAATTTAAATAGCCATTACAGCAACTTTCTTTATTGCTGTTCTCATGAGATCCAACAATATAAATAACAAAATGTGCCAACTGTTCTGTATTGAGATAGTATGTTACAGTGAGAAAAATAGGACATGAAATGCTATTGTTCCTACTTAAGCTCTTCTACATATATAAACATAAAAGGTGTTTGTATTTTACTTTTAAATTCATAACAATTTTCTGTGCCACTATTAACTTTTTCATTCTATGATTGACAGAGCAGTTCCCTGCTTTTAATAAAGTGTGCCAAACAGAACAGCAACAGAAGCATCACCAGGAGCATGTCCTGATGGAGAAAGACCAAGAGGAGGAAATAGAGTTTAGTTTTGACCCTTTCTGAGGCACAAACATACATTAAGTGACTTACACAACTACATTTCCAGATATTTCCAAAATGATTACTAAAATGTATTTTTAGTAAACTTGGGAAAGAATGCTGAGTTCTGAAGACTACTTCAGAAGGGGTTCTGAAATAAATGCTTGATGATGATCTTCCATCTTTTGAATCCTTATGGTACTGGAAAAAGAAAGGAACACAACTACACATCTGTATTTCTGTCTTCACATTTCCTCTCTTTGTGTACCCCTCTAAGAGTCTGGATTCAGGGAAAGCATATCCATAGGTTTTAAGAAAAATATGTGCCCTCAGATAAGAACCATGAAAGGTAAGTGCTTGCTTTTTCTTTCTCTTTGCTAAGTTTATAAATAGTTAAAGACTTAGAGCTATTAAGCCTATGACATAAATGTACTTACTACACTTCATAAGTCCATTAAGAAGTAACCTATCATAACGCATTTCTTATAAAGGTTTTTATAAAATCAAGAAATGAGCAGATCTATTCCACTTTATTTGACAGAGTTTCCCTTGGGAAAATGCTTGTATTATTCTTAACATAACACACAGATTAAAAGACAATAGTTTACATTTTACTTATAAAAAATATGTTAGATTTCTAAAGCTAATCAACCACAATTAGCCAGAAAACATTTAGCTTATATTGGCACCTGTTTTATTAATGAATTCTACTTCGTTTGGGAGTATTAAACAACACCATTCCTGTAGTATTCTGGTTAAAATTATTTAATGAGTATTTTATTTGCTAGTGCACTTTTCTGTAAATATTTCACTGTAAAAACAAACAAATCTCTTGCAACATGGTCTTTGAAAGTAGGGCAGTATGATTTTGGATTTAGGGAGATGGCCAAACAGCATATCATCAGTTATGTGATGCTCTAAAGCAAAAATACTAATAATTTTAAAAAATAGTAATAATAAATAATCTTCCAGGATTTATTTTTAATAATTAAGCTTTAGAGTAGCTAGATAAGAATAAGTCTATAGCTTGGTGATTTGGATTGCAAAGCCAGGCTTTAGGGTCAGAGCACACAGAAAGAAACTGAAGTCAGGCAGCAATAAGAAATGGGAATCTTAGGAAATGCTTACAAGGCCCGCTATTTTGCTTCTCATTTCTGCAGGTATCTTAGCTGTCATTTCCCCCATAGAGATGGACTACTGAGATAAGGAACAATTTATCTTAGCCTTTCTCCATTTATCTTGATACCAAAAAGGAAACAGGTTACTGAATTCTACACAGCGGGAATTTGTTGTAAAGTTGAGTTCTTAGTTTATCATCAGAGACCACTCATACAACACGAAGCATGACAAGTCTAGGCATGTGGTGAGTGCAGAGGGGCAGATGGGGCAAAGGTCATCATTAGAAAATTTGACAAAGATGTTTAATTTTCTATGCATTTATTTTACATGCAGAAGCCAGAACTGTGTAGTAGCGAGACCTGGGAAGGGACAGATGGGGTAGGAGGAAAAGTATGGTTGCCAAAACCTGATGAAACAACAGAGTAACTTGTAGAGAAACTGCTTAACATAGGAAGCTATATGAGTATAGAAACAGGAAGTTTAAGTTTTGCATTGCTGAAATATGCACTGTGTTCCTCCTGCCATTTGGACTGTTAAAGGCTCAGATTAAAAACTGTATGAGGTTAAACATTAGATACTACTCTCTGTTTAAATCAAAGTGAGCTCTTGAATGGCCAGGAGAGTGTCTTAATCACTAGGAAAAAGTTCATTGCACAAGCAGCATTTAAGCAAACTTTCCAAAATCAAGAAATGTCAGCAAAGATGAAAAATAGAATTTCATAAACTTTATGTTATTCTATATATTATTAAGTAGTAGTTAGAGAAGCCTTATAAAAATGAAGTATTTTCATTCAGGTAAAAGATCACAGAACTTGGCTTCCACGTCCTTCAATAATGTCTTAAATAAAGAGCTGCTAATTGAAATGCGATACACTCATTCTGTAAACTGCTACATCTAAGCATTGCTTATAAGACTTCAGCTGTCTCATTCCAAATTTTTTTAATCTGTATTTTTTCCATTTTAAGTGTAAAAAAATTTCTAAGTTTAAAAAAAAATCACTGAAAAAAAAAAGTAATGATTTTCTGAACATTATCTGTCAGAGAAGCCTCAGAGAAGGCATAACACTTTAGCAGTTGCAACATTTATTTCTAATTTTATAAAAAAAAACTAAGTTGGTTGAGCTTGCACAATTGGGATCAAGGTAACCAAAAGAGGTTTTTGCAACATCTTCCATAATTAACTAACACTGGAAATCCCACTAGAAGAGAACCAAGCTTCTTTCCAGGACAGGGCACCTCAAGAATCACAGTACATAAAAAATTAATATAAATAAGCAGAGAGTTTGCATGTTAATATTTCCATGATACATAAACTTGCAATAGAGGATCTCTTGGGATCACTGGCATATAGATGCTGCCATTTTTCTGTGTTACATACATAACTCCATTCTGTGTAAACTAATCAGCACCCTACAAGGACCAGCCATTAGGGTAATGCGCTAGGATTACCAGGGCTTCAGTCACTACAGCTACGGGAATCCTTGGGATTGTTCTATTGAGTTCATGCTAAGTTAAAAACTACACAATTCATGCACAGCATCTCATCTGTCTCTGGTTTCCATTCCCAAAACTTGTATATAATACAGTGCTATTGTAATAACAGGAATTATGTTAGTCATCCACAAGAATTTTTAATGGTACGCTTCAAGAAACCTTTTTCTTGCTAAATACTTACAGCAGAATTATATTTGCAGGCATCAGAGCAAACACAAAGATTACATTGCTGCAATAAAAGACTAAGCCATTCTATGGAGCAGCACATCTGCAGACTGACATTGAAAATTTATTTAGAAACTGCACTCACTTTTTCAGCAATTATTTTGCATATTAAGATATTTTTGTAGCTGAATAAATTAAACTGAAAACAGTTCACAAACATTAGAAGTTAGAACAGATTGGGACTCTTGCATTAAAAACATATTTCAGTTTGTCTGCTTTCAGATGATTTGGAAAATAAAAATAAGTGCAAACAACTTGAGAACATTTAATTTTGAATGACTGATGTCAGAAAATGCATAGTTGTACACATCTCAGCACTTCTGCTCACTTGCTTTTGATATTTATAGAGGAATTTATTTTCCTATTGCACTATAACTACTGAAACTAAGCCAATTATTTCCTATATATATTTATATTAATACTGTTTGCCAGCTTGTTAAGATAAGTTAATAGCTTATATTACCTCTTATTCTCCTTTTCCTATAATCTTTAGCTAGGTGATTTAAAGGTCAATGTTTAGTTAGCTAAAACAACTGCTTAAAACTTCAGTTTATCAGAAAACCTCTTCTCTTCTATTGGAAGTCCATCTCAGTTAAGACAAATACGAATTCCATTTTTATTGACTGTTTGACACAAATATTTTATGAAGATAAGAAACTGCAAAAAGTTACAGAGCTAAAGTATAAATACACTTATCCTGAGTCTTAAGCATTTTGAAATTTTGTAAATCAAACATGTTAGTTTTTGTTTGTTTTATTTTTCTGAGATGAAAACATCTGTTAATGATATCAAAATTATTATGTCACCTGACATTTGGTGCGGTCTGAGAAGTGTTCAGGTAGGAAGAATTTGAATAATCAGTTTAACTGTTAGAATATACATGCATTCAACATAGCTTTACATAGCTTCACATTGACATGTGCTGGAAATAAGGCATTCCAAGGCATTTCAACTGATCATTTTGCATACATGAAGTGATTGGTTGAATGAGCTGGAAATTAATACTTCATTTTAATTTTCTCAGTTGAAGTTCTTCATGAAAATAAATGACTTCCAAGTAAAAATATAAACACAGAAGAGTTTTCAATGGAAAATTATTCAACTTGTAAAAGATTCAACCTTAAATGATTTTCGTGTGTGCTTTTTTGGAGAATGATTTTACAGAATTTTGCACTACTGCTATTTGGGTTTGGAGTTCTAAGATCAAATTTTCTTGTCAGAGATCCAAGTTGAGAAAGTCACGGCCCTTCTCCGATGTTGATCAGATTGGTTGTGCATGGACAAACAACACCTTTGAAACAGTTACTGAAGTCTTAAAAAACACCTTGCAAAACATTTAGTAGAAAGAGATTGAAATGTAGATACAGTTTTTAGAGCCTAGAGGGACAAAAATTTAAGAACATGCAGTCCAGTTATCTGGTTTCATCTTACTATCATAGCCTATGAATAAAAACAATTAGTAGATGCCTAAAGTCTACTACAGGATACAGGCAATGGTACAGACGAATTAAACAAGTTCCTGAATCATGGAAATGCTGGTGCTGCGGAGCATCTATCATATTTAATCTCTTCTGCAACTGATTTTTATATCTTATGAAGTCCAACACTGATCAAAACCATTAAGGCAGGGAGAAAGTGCAAACAGGTAATGACAGCAAATATGTCAAAGTCCATTTTCCTACCATACATTTGGACTAAATTTCAGACATTTTGCAAGTTGTTTAACAGAGGAGTGAAAAATGTCTCTAGAAATCTTTCCCTCTTCCCTCTTTATTCCCTAAGATCTCCAGTGTAAACCAGTATCATTCTTTCTATGATTTTTTCTACTGGGAAGAGTCTTCATTTAATAAATATTCACATTATGAAATAATTTACAAATTCTGTAACTATTGAGGATGGTGAGGCTGCTCAGTGACAGCCTAAAAGAAATCAAATGTCGTGGGCAGCACACCCTCTTCAACTGTCTCATAACATTATGCCTCTCACCTTCATGCTACTTATGTTTATGTTATAGGCTATGAGAAATGTCCTTTCTTGTGCTTCACTGCTGGATCAAAAATGGTTTTATCTGCAGTTGTAAGTTTTGTGGAACTCCATACTTGATCTGGGAATTACAGATGGACAGAAATTTTAGAATCTTTGCATACTCCATAACATCTAACAAGAGAAAAGCAGTGGATAACACACATGAAAGTCATACTGAAGATGTTCATATGAGAGAGTGCAGGCAACAGGCTAATTTCAGATGCAAAAGGCATAAGGCATTTCCAACTTGCCACAAATACAAGACCACATGAAGTTGGAATGAAAAATAGTTGCATACTGAGTACCACACTGTGAAATGGTTCACACACTGAGAAATAAACCTTTTTTTCTTTTCATCTGCCAAGGGGAAAGAAATCTTATTTTTTCTTGTTAGGATATTTTTACATTGATCCATGAAAACTTTTTTAAGCCCTATGAACTGAATTTTTCCTCCTTTTCAATTGAACAAGTAATTTAGAAGCTCAGCCATTGCTCTGCAGAAACAATTCTCCCACTTCCCATTCTTGCAGGGGCTTTGAATAGAGTACATTTTGTGGCTGCCATTAAGAAGTCAGTTGCTTCTGAGCCATGACGCATACATCTATGAAAAATTCAGAAAATCTGATACAAATAGAAATAAAAGGGTTTTTTCTGAGATGTTTTTAAAAATGGTTATTTTTTAACGGTAATTGATTTATTTTTTAATTCAGTTAGTGGCTCATATCAATGTTTTACAACAGTAGCAATTGATGATAACAATCAGAATATGTTTTTACATTTATATGTTTTTCTGCTTCATTTTCTATTTTAATAAGGTAGACATTCTTCTCGATAATGCTTCATTTCTTCCTTTGTCAAATTATAATTTCTCTTCTCCCTCTTTTTTCTCTCGTGAATTTTGTCAATTACCCCTATTATTGTCACTTGTGAAAAACAAGCATTGAAAGCAATGTAACATCAAATGATTTTTCTATGTTCTGAATATAGGCAGTTCTTAAGTTGATGATCAATCAAGTTCATAGGATGAATCACAGGAAAAAAGAAGATTCAAATGTTTTAAACATCTGATTTTTTTTATGTCCTGAAACATTCTGTGCAAGTGAAACTCAATAGCTTTCTCTACTCTTCATATGTTGTTAACTTTTTTGTAAGCATATGCATAATTTGACATATTTTCTCTGGAGATTGGAGAATAGGTCAAGATGAGAGCACCTCCCTGAAACAGTTTTCATGACAAGACTCTGAACTGCATAAAAATCCACTCCTGATGTTTTATCACAAATAAAAAATAAATATATATATATTTTCTTTTTTTTTGTGCACATTTAACCTGAAGTATAAGACTCAAAAACAAAAGGACCTTCTCTTGTGAAATCACCACACCAAAAAAGCATTTGAGCACAGTAGCCTGTCTTAGACAACATATCACACAACATTTCCTCAGGTACTGCTCATATTCCTTTCTTTTCTTCTTCCTCCCAGGTTGGCTGAGTCAACTACCAAAGGATGAGGTCTAATGAAGATAATTCATAACCGTAACTTCATGAACTAGAACAAAAAAAAAGGAGACATGAAAAAGAAAATATCTTTCTGAATTGTTATAAGTGGTAATGAAAAGGTATAGGCACAATTAGAAAGATGTATACTAAACAACTCTGCTTTTCATTAGGGTAAAGACTGTTTAGTTTCGATCAAGGAGAGGAGACATCTACTAAACTACTGCCTATGTATTTCAAAACAAAAAAATAAAAAAGAACAAAATTCTGTACTGAAAACTAAAGAATCTTAAAAATCAATGGTTAACAATTAGCCTTCCAACGGTGATATAAAGGATCCTTTTCATGTTGTTATTTATTCAGTTTGACAACCAATCTGTTTCTTATTTTATTTGAAAAAAGAGTTTTCAAGAATTCATAGCTTTGCAAGTTTCATGTGTATGCGAGCAGCTTTGATTCCTCAGACAGAAAATACAAGAGGATGTGCAAACATGCTGTCTTCTTTTATCTTCAACAGTATTTAAATCGACAGGAAAATATTCCCTATGATTTTTTTATTTTTTATTTTTTATTTATTTATTTATTTTTGCCTAAGGGACCACTGGTCATCATCAGATGCTGGATTTTGAAAATTGGAGTATAACTGCCCTCATTTATGAATCAACTAGTTGCCCCCCTGTCTGTGCCTTTGACCTGAGATACCCACCCAGAAAAAAAATGACAAAAATGAATAACAAGAGACAAGAAAATGCAGAAAACCTCCATCAACATCCCTTCAATGAGGATTTATTACTTCCAGTATTGTTTCATTGTACCATGGGTATACTTGACCCATATTCACCTGAAGTGCTATATTTCAGGATATGCTGTTTCTGTGTGTAGCTGTCTGGACAACTTATTTCGTTAGGGAATCTTAAAAGATTGTTCTTGTTTTCATTTCTGTAGTATGTGTAGACTTCTTCTAGACAATTTGTAGAAAGATACTGATACAAACAAATAACAAGGATAGACTGTAATTTCGTTTCAGCAAAAAGTTATTGATAGATATACAAGATATTAATAGACATAGATTCATTAAGAAAGAATTAAATGATATCAGCATCAAACTTTCTTGTTCAAGAAACATTTGGACAATGCTCTCAGATATATAGTTTCAATTTTGGGTTGTCCAGTGTGGAGCCAGGAATTGGACTCAGTGATCCTTAAGGATCCTTTCTAACTGAAGATATTCTGTGATTCTATGATTCCTAGAAGTTTGGATATTTAAGGTTTTATATTCAGGGCTGAATGTATTACCAGTAGCTCAATGAAAATGATTTAAAAAGGTAAAAGCTATTTTACTCTATGGTCAGGTTCAACTTAAATTTTGTGTTTATGTATTTATATTTATAGTGACTCATATGCTCCTATTTTCTTCCGTTTGGAAAGCAGAAGCAATATCTAGTTTACAAATAATAATCAATTATTTAAAAAAAAAAAACACCAAGAAACTACAAATTTGTTGGATCATACAGCTTAGGCTTGAAAGAACAAGACCAATTTGAATTCAGATGTTTATTCATCCTACCTATGAAACATAAAAATAATGAAAGATATATACATGAATTCTAGTAATTGCACAATAAAGTTTTATACAACAGTGTAATTAATCATATTACCTAAGCTGATTTAATCTTGTAATTTTAAAATGTATGGCTCTGCAAATACGATTTCTCTTAAATATAACACTTGAAAAATATTTACTTTTTTTTTGTAAATGTGGTATAAGGAAAACGATAAGCAATGAAACATGCATAAGTACCAACACAAATTTCCTCCTAACACTATTCTATTAGCAATTTTTTTATGATGTCCTCTTAAAAGAACATATGACCTCATCTTGAACTCCAATCTATCAAAAGTGATGATACGTTGCAATAATCTGGAAGCATGGTGTGGAAAAAAATCAAAAGCAGAAGGAAAAAGCTTTTTTGACTTGCTGTGAAGACAGAAATAAGAAAGGATTTATCTGTTAAAGCTTAGCGTGAAAAAGAGTTTTTGAAAGCTATAAAATGCAGCAAATCTGAACTCTTACCTCCTCCAACCTTTAGTCTTGCCAGAAAGACAGTCAGAAAAGACACTATGAATATTCAGCATCTATGTCATAAGGCAAGTTTCTCTTAAAATATTTGCTAGTTAGAACAGAAAAATAATTTTTGTTTCAAATCAAGTTCAGTGAACCTCACTGTTTTAGGTATGCAGTGATGTTTACTACATCTAACTCTGTTGCTATTCCAGTACCTTAAGATTCAGTCCTTTCTCCCAGTGTCCCATCTCAGTTCAGGTTTGAAGAACATGGTACAAAGATCATTCATCTTTAAAAGATAAAAAAAAGTATATTTTATAAACATCCGGCTATAGCGGAGATTAGATGATGACAGAAAACTAGTTCTAGAAAATAGGAAGAGACCAAAGAAAGATAACAGCTCCTTGAATGCAACTGAACTATTGAACCATTAAGTTCTTAATATGAGCTACTGAGAGTCTGTATGAAATCAGCACAGAGTTTTTTCTCTCAATATTTTATACGCAGGTTTGCCAAATAGTTTAGCAAGGGAAGATCTAAAACTACATAGAAAGTAGTACAAAACTGTCACTTCAATGACCACTGCAGATTTCAAGAAACTATTTTGTGCTCAGTAATGATGCACAGTGTGTACTCTACAGCACACAAGTGCTACCCTCTAAATTGACTCACCCAATGGCTCCTTCAGTACAAACCTAGAGGAGGTTGTGGGGGAAATTTGATGGAAGAGCACACTAAACTTTAGGGTATTTGTTCCAGAGAGAACTTTAGGAATGATCTAATGCAAAGACATTTAACCACCTGACACTAATTCTTCCCTTATCTCCAACCAAGATTGATATTTTCCTTCCTTTAGCACTTTAAAACCTATGTCTAAGTAGAGCTATTATCATGTGTCCATGTGCATTTAGCCACATACATAAAGTACTCACTTATCTCCAAATTTTCTCAGTGTCAATATAGAAAGAACTACTGTTATTTTAATTTGCCATTATTAAAAAAAAAAAGGTGAAAAAAGATATTAAATTCTTGCACTTTTTCTCATTTTGTGAGATTGTGATGAGCTATATGGTGATATCATTTATCCTCCATATTACTACTAGCCTTATCTAGCTAAACATGAAAGAAAACATGCAGTAATGAGGTATCTATGGAAACAAAACTAAATATAACAGAACTATCACTATAATGCATTCAATAACTCTAGTCATTTTAGTCTTTCCATGTAGGACTCAACAACAGATTCAGAAATCATTTTCTCTTGGATTGATTTTAGTCATGTGTCTTTTGTCATCTTCACCTGTACTCCAGCAATTTTGATCAAAGCATCAGAAAGTTAATTTACATATCAGGCACTCAGGAAATGCATTCCCCTCTAAGATAGCATAGGATATATCCTGGGGAAAAATCTAAATAAAAGTTTAACTGTGGAAAATAGGAAGCAGAATACATTTATTTAGGATGAACAAATCACATGCTAGACCCCCAGAAAAGTCATTTCAGCCCTCAGATTGTAACTTATCAAGGCTTTTGCTAATGTGATGGATGGTGAAATATGGATGGTGATTTGAAGTTGGATGTAACAGAATTAATAGCAAAAGTGGAACAGTGGAGTAAATTAGGTGAAAATTAGATATTAACCTCAATACTATTCATCACTACAGAATATTATACTTTCACTATTTTCAGGGACAAGAAAGACAGACTATGCTCCCCACTTGTCACTACTTCTGCATTACTCCACTAAAAGACTTCAGCTATGTCACCTCTGGTAATGTAGAGATTAGTCTAGACTTTGAGTTCAGTTTAACCTTTGCCATACTTAGCTTTGTCTGATGGCCGGGCAACAAAACCTATATTTCAAAGTAGAGGTCAATATAGAATAAAGAGCACAAAGCCATCTCACTGTATATTTTGGCTGTACAGACAATCCCTTATTTGTTTTTCCTCATGGAATATGATGGATTTCCACTTAGCTAAAACAATGGACCAGAAATGACAAACAAACCAGACATAGTATAAACACAGTATAAACTCTGAACGTTTTCCATTCAAAGAATTAAGTTGAGGCATAAACTTTGCTTATTATACTTCACAGTAGATGACATCTATATCTCTATAGTGAAGTATACAAACTAAAAGGTTATGAAAACCTCAAGATTGATGGTGTTGTTTTATGCATAAAATAAACTTGAATTATCCATTATTTTTGGTAGACATATTTGGGAGGGGGAGGAGATTGTAATTAAATATCTCAGATACTATCACATTATTGAAAGAAAAACAAAACAAAACAAAAACATATCCAAAAGATAAGAGAAAACAATCTTTACTTATCATTTAATCTCCAGAGAAATAGCTGAATACACTTTAAGTGCTTTCTTTTCCTCTTTTTATAAAAACAACAGGTAAAAAATCTGCATAGTTGTTATGGTCCATAAGGATCATAATGCAAATTAACCTAAGGAGATTAAATTCTCTGAGTTTATATTAACCAAGTTGAAGCTGCATTACTGGTATTTCTGTGTGTAAGAGATCATGGGAAAAAAAAAGACAATCTGCTTTCCAATCTGTATAGGACTCCTCCCCTTCACAGCAACCAATTGATTGAAATAGCAAAAACTCAGCCCTTCCCCTCCTTTTCTGTGACAAATAAACAGAGGAGATCTAGATATAATCTCTCTCTAATCCCACTGTTTTAAAGTGGAAGAAGAATATTTAAGGTTCCGATTTCCTAAGGATATGTCAGCATTATTTGAAAATTGCTGCTGTATGTGTCTGTCAAAAGTGGATTTCTCTAGAATCAATTTATTAAGAGAAAATAAGTGCAAACGTACTTCTGCACTCCTGTAGGGAAGACATATTAGAGTGTGAGACTGTGAACTTCGTCCTACCTTCTAAATTTTTACCCTTACTTAAAGCTGTTATTAAAAAAAAAAAAAAGACAAGAAGAAGAGTTTTTCGTGGTCTTGAAAATAAAAAAAAAAAAAGTATCGCTTTTGTTTAGTTCAACATACTTTTTTTTAACACGTTAGGTATAATCAAAGTTTCAAACTAAGTGTGAAGGGATGGATTAGTACTAACGTTTCCAGATATACAGACTCCTTCGGAAAAAAAAAAAAAAAAAAAAAAGAGCATAAATTCTAGAAGAGTTATTCAGTTTTTAACTAGTGAATTTCAAAAGATACATTGTGAATTGGACTTGTTACTAAACAAGGTTGAAGAAATGTTCATTTTTCAAATGAACAGAATGGGCTTAATGAACAAATTATTACGACTTTATAAATCAATCCAAGGTTTAAGATTTCCATTTGCATAGTACTACTCAATCCATTTGAAATAAAAAGCCTGAATGATATCCATTTTTTTATTAATCTGATATGTCAATACAATAAGCAAATGTCCCTTCAGACAGATATTATGTAGAGATTAAATTTATGTCTTCTCTCACTGTAAGATCTAATGTCACTTCTGAGGCATACTATCTAGAACTGAATGCAAGGCCACCAACCTGACCAGGTTGCAATTCTTTTTCATTCCAGCTCCTTTAGAGATATTATTGTCTCATAAAAACCTTGGAAAGTGCCTATCAATTTGCATGACACTAAATAAATTCTTGGAACTGCTGCATTACTAAATATGTAGCTGCAGCATAACAAGTATTTGAAAATAAGAATACTTATACTGAAAGTTCAGGCTGGAGGGATTGCTGTCCCACTGTGAGTCTTCTGTGCATAGGAAACTAAAGACTAAGGAATACAATACAAAAGGGTGTATTGTATTATTCATGTGTTATCCACTTTATCTTCACAACACTTTTAAAAAATCTTATGCCTGGAGAACTAGATGATACAGTGGCTGAATACTCTGATGATTGTTTGCCTTTGAGACTATTCAGGATGATACTCAATGCTTCGGAAGTGAAAATGAATTTTGTTCCATTGGCATCTTTGCCTATGTCACAAACCCATGGTTTGCTTTATTACAACTATCTATCCCAATTCAAAATAAAACTAATACAGTGGTGGCAGGAGTGCTGGAAGTCAAGTTATTTCTGTGTAGGGAATACTGAAACGAAAATTTAGCTCTTATATTGGGCTACATATCATATTTTTATCAATACATCGTTTTCAGTATACTTCATTATGTTCATCTAAGGTCCTCTAGAGGAAAAATTTGTGGTGGGAAATTATGATTTATCAGAACAGAATGTTTGAAGGAGTTGATCAGTTTCTGTTACACATTTGTTAGGATGTCTTATGGGTGCAGAAATATATTTTAAGTGTGATAATAAAGGAGTACACTTGAATGCACTCAATAGACACTGCTGGGAGTTTGGTGTTTAGGATATTGACCTAACTCTTGGGTAGTAGAATCAAGTCTATTTTTTATTCAGACTTGCTTTACAGAAATATCTGATCAATCTTATCACTACAGTTAAGCAGTATCCTTATGTCATAAGCAAGAAATTAAGAAATTGATTTTCTTAAGGCACTTCCAAAGATCATATAGGAAATCTATATGACAGAGATTAAAAGAAAAAGAGACTAATTTTCTTAAGCCTAGTGATATTGCAGCATCTATTTTCTCTACAAAATACAGCCCTATAAGTATTTTGTAGTATTTTCTCAACACAAATGTTAGCCCATCTTTACGCTTAGGTATATATGATGATTTCTGTTTTCTCCATTTGTTCAAACAAGTACTTTATGATATGCTAGTGTAAAGTAGACACTTTTTTAAGAAAACTCTCCTTAGCTGAGTATATGTTCAGTCTTCCAGTGAGAATCACTTGCAGCAAAACTTCTCTTCTTTTTCTGGATACCTATATAGATAGAGTTAGGTCCCAGTTCCACTGAGACAGACAAGATTTTTACGTATTTTTGTTCTGCTTTTTCCCCTATGCATTTATTTAAAGTTATATGAAATGATGAAGTTATTTGTTCTTTTTCTCACTTTAGCTACTCCGAGCTTTAGAATAAATATAGCATTTTCTCCTATATTGTTCATATGGCTTTGACCTGAAAGTACCACTAGACCACTCATAGCGATGGCAACATTTTCATCAGGGAAAACAATTTGCTGTCCAACCACATTTTCAGTACTATTTATAATCAATTTAAAAAACAAGCCTCATGCTTAAAAATGAAGGTTTTTAAAAATGTGCTAGTACAGCTTTCCAGCATTCTAATGCTGATTCTTGAAAGCAGTTTCAGAAAGAAACAAGAGCAGTGTGCTTTCTGTTTAGTAGCCTCAGCATGAAAGAAATAAACATGAAATCAAATAACAATAAAATTCATTTTTACATAATTTTTGCATAAATATTTAAACTGTGGAATTCACTTCAATAAGATTCTAGTCAGACATTTCAAAATAACTCAGATGTTATATACACAGAAATCTAACATTCACCAGCATTTTCCTTAGGATAACAAATCATTATAACATGAAAAATGATATTAGTTCACGAATAGAAAGATGCAAATTTACCATGAATTAGAGTTAGGAAGAAGTATTCTGCTTGAAGTACAGTATAGCTAAAATAGACTATACTATAAGATAAGTATACTTTCAAGTATACTATGATAGCAATTTTGTGTAAGAAAAGCTGTAAAACAAGCAAGAGAAAATAAAATGTTTCCTTTAAACTAAGTAGTTCTACATACTATGAAAATACAAATATATGAAAAATATGTAAAATAAAAATTTATTGTGTTTATTAAAGTAAGCCTATTCCAGTCAAATCATACAGTTAATTGTTGCTCATTTAATAAGCTGTATGGAGGACACTCATACCAATAATTCTCTACAATGTCCTATATTTCATCTCAACACAGCTAGTCACTCTGGAACATGGAATGTGGGATCTCTGAACTTTCACATTTAGTTTATGAATAATACCAAAATCTACATATTGATACAAAGACACAGACACAAACTCCAAAGATGACTTCCAGAGATCCTCTAAACTGGAGTCTTAACACCTGTAGATTACTTGCAGAAAGCTCTCTTTATGATCTGATCCAGCCTTGCCTTGAAAGTCTCCAAGGATGGAGCATCAACCACATCTCTAGGCAACCTGTTCCAGTGCCTCACCCGAATGGTGATATGTAAGTGCTAGATATATAAAAAAAGTAAGTCTTTTTAGTATAATCATCCCATCAAAAGAAAAACAAACAAACAAACAAAAACGACAACAGCCCTGAAATCTACAATCCTCATTTTTTTGTTGAAGAGAAAATTAATTACATCAAGACAAGGGATTTTTATTCAGTCTTAAACTCCTGTCAATTCATGGTTAGAAGACAATACAGAAAAGTTTCAAATTGCATTTGCAGACGATTGAAATTGCAAAAAGGCTAACCTATTACTTGAATATAACGAGTCACAGTAATTCACTGCAGCCTTTTGGTGATTTCTTTATGAACCAATCAAACGAAAGGGCACAAAGATCATTCACAGTGAAGATGATTCTTAGTTCTGAGTAATATAAAATCTGATGTCATTAAAATGTGTAACAGTGAGAAAAAAGGAAATATAAAAGAGAAGGTCTCTGCTTTCCTCCCCCTTGAAAATCCTAACATCACAAATATTAAAACTTTAAAGTCAACATTAGAATAAAACTGCGAAAATGTTGGATCTTAAAGTTCACATAATCGAAAGAAAGTATGTAACCAAAATGAGAAATTGTTTAACAATTCTGTTGCACATAAACATTGAAGAAAAACAGATCATGTGAGTCAGAAAAATTCCACACAGTCCATTCAGAATGACTAAAATCAATAGTGTTGGTGCAGCGTGACCTGTAGCACAAACAAGAAAATAAATACATCCAACATAGTGAACAAAACTAATTGCTGGTAATATTTATGTGTAAAGTCATAAATAAAGAATTAATACATTAGATTTAATAAAAAATCTTCAAAGATTACATTTGCTGAAGGGATCTGACCTTTAAATACTCAGTTGTTAAACAACCATGCACACAAATACATATATTTTTCACTTCAGCTTGAATTTGAAAGATCTGTGTGTAGAGTATTATGTGCTATTCAAATCCAGTGTATAGAGTTTCTGCCAAAATTTAATCAACAGAGGAAGATCTTATTCCTCTAAGCTAAAGGTGCCAATGTTTAAGATGCATTGATAAAAATTCATATATGCTAACATGTCATTTGTATACGATCTAACCTAAAAGAAAACATGTAAAAAGGAACACTTTTTTACTCAGTTGTCAAAACGCAGAGTCATCACGTCCAATTACTCAGACTAAGTCAATTAATTCAGATACTAGTGCTATAGTTCCATGTGATGCTGCTATCCTTTCTCTCTTTCTTCTTTAACTCATTTTCCCTCCATTTGCCTGTTTTTTTCTCGTGCCTTATTCATCACATTCCTCAATGTACCATCCTTTCTCGTCAAATACTTCTCAGTAGCATTTATTTTGCAGTAAATTTTAAGAATGTAATTTGGACTAATAACTCATTTCCTATCATGTGTTAGAAATCCGTTCTGACTCCCATCATCTCTTTTTGGTGCATTTTTAGTTCTCAGACAAATTCTTCCCTTAATTCTACCTGTCAATGTCTCATTCATAAAGACTTCTATCAAGTAGCCACTGAAGAACAATGTACATCCAGCGCTTTCAGCATCCAATAAGCCATTTTGTCTCCTTTATCTTTCTGGTGTCTTTCACTGCTGCCTTGAATTCTGTGAACATTTTCTCTTTCTAATTCTCATATTTAAAAAGAAAACCAGTACTCCTGAAACCAGCCCTCCTTAAACACGATACTTCTCCTTTTTTTCTTGATGCCATCTTGTTCCAGGTCCAAAGTAAAGAAACAAAGCTTTGCTCTTCAGCAATTAACAATCTGTCTGGCTGTGGACTGAAGAAATGTATTTGAAACATTTGGACAGATTTTCCTCAAATAATGTTAAGAGCAATAAAACTGTCAGTGGAGGAAAAGCACACAGTAAACATAGACAGTGCTGGTGCCTCCACTTCCTTCATCATGACAGTCTTGAGTGTCACCATGGCAGCAGGCAATGTGGGATGCATTTGGGGGTCAGCATTATGGGGCAGGCAAAACCCCTTCCCCATCTCATACTGAATTATTTACTCTTTACAATCTTCAGACAGAAATTTAAATTAAAATTAGCAGTACCGTTTCTAGGCATTCACTTCAATTTGTTGGTGTGCTTCTAAACAGATAGTAAAGAATGGATGAACATTATGAAGTCACTTAATAAACAAGGGGAACAATGTTGTTCCAAGATCTTAACTCTTCAAAAATACCAAAATCCATTCTTATAAACAAGTATTTTAATAGAAATATGTGACCAGATATTATACTAGACAACTAAACATACTTATTTGCGTGATTATACCTTCCCTTATTAAACAAAGAAATGAACAACCAGCTTTTCCTAATTTCATTAGAATTAGAAGGTAAAGTTATTTTTCAGGAATAAAGTTCACACTGCAGAACCAATTTTTTTCAGAGCCTGCTCTAACATAGCTCTAACTTGCTATAACATACATAGGTTGCTTAAAAATAATGCCTTCTATTAATGTTCAACAGACAAAAAGAACACAATAACACTATTTGAGAGAGCAAATTCTCAGCTACAAAACATCGATTTTCAGCATAGTCATCACCGTTTACCTATTTGTATGGATGAGGTGATTGAGATGCTCTTCATTTTGAGGTGTGACAGCTGTGCACTGCCATCTGGAACATGGTTTGTCTTTCACAATGCTGTCACCACTGCTGAAATGCACCACCCACTGCTTCACTGTGCTCACATCCATTTTTTGGTCTCTATGAATGTTCAGGCAGCATGGATGAACGGCTTGGAGGAATTCAGTGACACCCTTTTGCTTCCATGTCAGCCATGACTGTTTCAGACTGTTCCTCTGTTGCCATCTGTCACAGAGCTACAAAATGTAAAAGAATACTGCTGGGAAGGTTCAACCTCTACTGCCATACCACCAACACCTGCCTTTGATGTCATGGGCCAACATCATAAAATAGGAGGCAGTACTTTTGAAACAGTCCTCACAGATGAAGTTCACAATTAACAGTGCTTTGGACGATCTCAGTGGTAAACCAAAAAAAAAAAAAAAAATCTGTGTACTGTTCTCTAATGTGATGAAGAGGGCCATAACAAAGGCCCCATCATAAGCAGACTAGACAGTTCTTGAGAAAAGTCATTCTGATGTGTTGAAAGACTTTAAATCTTCACATGCTTAACTTTAGGCTCATGAGACATTCCAGTGACTTCCTGGATTTAAACGATCGGAAGTATATATGCTGATAACACATAATATTCCTGGTATTAAAATTTTGAATGCGAGATATTACTGGGATAAAAATTTAAGAAACATGTTTTATATGATTTTTCATCAAGAAAGCCTCATTGTCTGAAAATTTTAATGAGAACATTAAAGGAAATTCCATAATAGTCTGTAGTTCAAAGAACATCAGTAGCTGGTGCGAGATTATTAGCTGTAAAAACAATTAAGGAAAAAATGAGAGAAAAATGCAGTGTCCACATTTCCATGACTAGCTACTTGGAAACAAAATGTTCTTAAATTTTTAAGCACAGCTTTTTAAACATTATGCATTTTGATCTTTTCATCAGAAAGAGTTCATCATGAACCCAAACAGAATAAATTATATTTATCATGGGATATAGTCTAATATATGAAAACATAAATATTTATTAACACATTAATGCAAGAGCTGTAAGCTTTCTGGCATCAAGCCATAATAAACTGTGTATCTGCATACACAGAGGACAACACATTTGCATGTGTATGCTACCTATTCTTCCTCTTTCTTTGTTCTCTGTGACAACCAATTACATTTTGAATTATTACGCCTGTTCTGCACTTTGTTGAGTAATAAATGGATAGTTAGTCAAAACTGAAAAACTGTGACATTGCAAGGTGAGTGTCAATTAGACCATTTTGAAATTGCCCTTCAGCTTGCTGGATTAACTCTAATTGATGCCCCAATAATATCTCATGTGAAATAATCTGCAGTGTTTTTTGACTCCCCAAAGCATTACTTAATGCATTGCAGTTATTAAAGTAACATTCACTGCTAAATTGTCCAGATTAATTAGTTAGAAAAAGGCTAAGATTTCTCCTGTGCAAGATTCTGTGCTATAGACACAGATTTTCCACTATAATAACCAATTTAAAGCTTTTTTAATGAATGTTAAATAGACAAAACTTACTAAGATACTTTCTATCTCCCTTTACAATAACTTCTTTAATAATAATAATTAAAAAAAACCAAAACCTGTAAAGCCCAAATAGTCTTACAAATATTGACTTCCTCTGTTATAAAAAGAACAAAGCTTAGAGTCACAGAGTGATTCTTTAGTAGTTGAGTTTAGAAAGGTCAGCCATCTAGTGACCTTGGCTGGCTTCCAGGTGTCCGCCACACCACTCCCTACTCAACAGGACAGCATGAGAAAATATGACGAAAAATCTTGTTTACTGAGATAAGGGCAGAGAGATCACTTACCAATTACTGTCATGGGTAAAACAGATTCAGTCTGGAGAATGTTAATTCAATTCCTTGCCAATTATTAGCAGAGAAGAGCACTGAGATCTAAAAGTAAATAAAATCCACTTTCTCCCTATTCCCCGGCACAACTTCATTCTCAGTTCTTTTACCTCCTCCTACTATTTGAATGGTGCGAAAGGATGAGGGATTGTTGGCCAGTCAATAATGCCTTGTGTCTACAGCTCCTTCCTCTTCACACTCTTTCTCTGCCCCAGTACAGGTTCCCTTCCATTGGAGGCATTACTTCACAAACTGCTCCAGCATGAGTCCTTCCCAAAGGCTGCAGTTCTTCAAGAACTGCTCCAGAATGGGTCCATACAATGGGGTCCATCCTTCAGGAATGGATTACTCCTACAGGCCACAGCTCCTGCCAGATAGCCTGCTCCATCCTTTGCTCCTCTCCATGGGCTGCAGCTCCAGCTGGGGCTGCTCTTGCAGGAATATCCTTGGGTTGTGCCTCCTTCAGACCTTATTCACCGCTGCCCTACTGGGGCTGAAGTTTCCTACTACCAAATGTACTCCAAGAGTGAAATGAAGAATCTTCTTCTGGTAAGTGGAAAGACTGAAGGAATAATCACTGAATAAATCCAGATGAGTAGTGAAAAGATTTTCTGAGTAAACATTTGGAACTAATTACATGAAATACAAAACATACATACGAGGAATTTAGAAGGTCTTTTTGTTTTTAAAACACTGCTTCTGAATGCATAGAATGTAATCTCAGAGAGAACTGAGTAGAATTCTTCTCTTAGAAAAATAATTTCAGATGTTTGACATAAAGTGCAATACGACATTGATGAGCAGTCTTAGAGAAAAGAAATGCACCAGACATTGTCCTAATGTAAAATACTATCAAAATGTACCACAAATATTTTAATAATTATGATTAAGACAAATATTTTATGAATCACTTTACTGTTCTTCAGTTAGAGCTAAACTATATAAATTAAGGTTGATTTTGTACTACTTATCAAATTACTCAAATTCAGATACGAAGGATTTATACCTTGTCATCCAGCAGACAAATCAAAATAAGGATCATCTTTCATTGAGCCTAATCCTATTATGCTACAACTATATTAACCTTACTTGTATTAAGCCTGATTCATACTGATAAGGAAGGCAAAACACATCATTTATTTTGAAATGTTACTCTTCAAACTGATGTTAATTTTGCAAATGAACTATATGCCCATCAAAAGCAACTGATGGATAACCCTCAGAAACTGAGATCACAGAAGTGATGGAGAACATCAGCAGCTGGAGAGCAGCTGTTGAATACTAGAAGGACTTCCACTGTTTCTTAATCATCTACGAGGTCTGACAAAAGTTCCTTAAATCAGCCAGAACTATGTCGTTTAGTAGAAGTCAATTTTCTTTTTATAAAATCAAACAAACAAAAAAGCCAACCATATTAAAAAAAAAACCCCTAAGTGAAAATATATTAATTATCTTATAATGTTTCATTCCAGATGCAGCAATAACCATAGAAGACTGTAACTTAAATTGCATCACTGTATCAACAGGTAAGCTGTCCTCCTGTTAACATATATTGGAAAAAAGATGAGGAGACCCCATGTGATGTATAAATTCTGATACATTAGTAAGCTGTTTACAACAATACACAAAAGTTTAACTGACTGTAATTCATGTCATAGTCACTGTCTAAAGCCTCACCGCAGAACTTTTAAATTAAGAAGTCAATGAATTAATTTAGCAAAAAGAAAATTAGAAGAATTGCAATAAAACACCTCCACTATAGAGGCTAAGTTATACACGACATGCCTATATGGAAAAAATATTCATTATATATATATGTATTCATATATGAAAGTATATATCTCAACAATAGAAACAGAAGTTGCTCAGAAGTAGCAAAAAAGAACATACTTACAAATTCATGAAGTTAAATTAACACTTTATAACATTTTAGGGCCAATTTTGCCAGTTATGAGCAAAACAAACTGCATACTAGAGTATGCAATAATCTGACCTCAGCATAAGAAAGAGAGTGACTCACTATGGTCTTCTACCAGCTTTGGCTTTCTATAGCTCCTCATGCACGTTTTAGGACACAAATGTGGCACAAGTTAGGATTATATACTGTTCTCATACTTTGTTCTAGGGCTTCAAGAGAATAAAATACAATAACAAAAACTGAGATGGTATTTTTTACTCTGTCACAAGTTAGCAGGAAAAATGTGGTCAGTGTGATTTAAAGAACTAAACCAATTACAGAGGTTACTTTCATTTTACCAGGGAAAAAGTCAAACACCGAAAGAGACAAAACCTGGCATCCCAAGTGTGTCTTTAGCAACATCACATGATGATTTCAAGATACAATATGAGCAAATGATGTATGTGAAATGCTTATCTGTTTAAATCAAAGTGAATTCTGACAGTATTTCATCTTCAGCATTTCCTTTGAAATTTACTTCTTACCTTGGAAACATATTCCTCTTAACAAGGCATTCATGTTCTTGTTTGGACAGTGTGTACATATATATATATATAGACATGAGTTATAATGTCAGATTTTTAATTTGTATTCATAGCTATTCACTTTTACTAGCTTTTTCCAGTTCATTACATGACACTTTTTGTTACAAAACAGTGCAAGATTTTTCAAGCTGTAAAGAACAACTGACCAGCAAGCTGTCTTTGTTATGACTAAACAAAACTGATTTTTTTTTTCCATTTGTATGGAGTAGGCTCCATACTTATTTCTCAGTGGAGTGACAAGTGTTGTTGTTACCAGAAATATTACATTTCAATTATGGCTGAAGTGCTACTATTTTCTAGTAACTTTTTGATGCTTCATGGTGTGAGATTTGAGGCTGGTTCTCTTTCTTTTTTTGTTTTCCCTAACAGTCATTAGAAACAAAGCACGTAAGGATGAGATCATACAGAAAACCTGATCTGAGAACTAGTAAGCTATCAGAATTGCAGAAACACAAATGTTTATGTGAAGTCATTTCTGCCATTTTTTTTTTTCGTAAACATCTGGCAGTCATTGACACTCACTGAAAAATAAAAATCCTGTTTTCTGAGATACAGTTAGCCAATCGCATCACCTAATTTTCAGATTAACAAAATAGTACTTCTAATTCGAAACATAATAGCTGAAACAGCTATGCCAGTCGGCTAATATTTTATATATACATCTGGCAATGAATAAAAATATGAGAGTCATTTCCTACAACTCAGCTAATGAAAAACTTTAAGCTTTGTTAAAGAAGATTTAAACTTTTCTAGGTGATTGTTTTTTCAAAAACTTGGCAAATTTTGCTGAAAATTTGCCAAAAGACAATATAACTGAATAAACTAAGAAAAAATTAGCAATCTTTCCCAATAACAATGCATAAACACACATTTTCCCAAAATATTTTTGCTAATTGGCTGTGAATTTATTTTCATTAGCTTTGGCACACTTAAAATACTGAAGAAAAAATTATTCCAAAGTTAAAAATGACAGATGGAAACAACAAAACCCAAAACCTCCTTTATATCACAGCAGGAAACCTTGTGCTTCTTACAACATAATACCCAGTACTATCACAATTTTTTTTTCAGACATTTTAATATTTGGAGATTGTAAGTAGAGAGTATTTCAGTTTTATAGCCTTGCCTCATGAGAAAAATAGGAAAATAGAGTTATGAAATATAGAAATTGTTTTGTATAATGAAAGCTTGGTAGGTGGCTGTGCTGTTTTGAAAATTTTATTTTTTTTACAGATGAAGTAGTTTCTCTTTTGCTGATCATATAGTTTTGCTACAAAAAAACTAACATAAAAACAATAATAAAATAAATAAAATAAAATAAAATAAATAAAATTCCATCTCACTGCTCCATTGAAAAAGATTATCAGATTCATTGGGAACACGACTCTGCATTTTGTCAAAGGGCTCTTTATCCAGTATATAATGCTGGATAGTAGTACAGAGATTTTTAAGCTGGCTTTTAGTGCTATTTTTAATGCAATTAAAAAGAAACAAAAACAGTATATTAGTAGTTGCAAGGTCAGAAAAGTTCTGAATAAGTATGAAACACCTTGTCAAAGGAGGTTGTATCAATTGCTCGAGAAGAACCAACACTCTTCAAGTCATGCAGTTCCTCTTAAGACAGTCCATAGAACACCTTGTAGCTAAGTACTGCAGGGGAGTTGGACTACGTGACCCCAACAGGTCCCTTCCAACTCAATTCTATGAATCTATGATTCTAGATACTGTAGTAACTGCTATGTGAATCCTCAGTTTGTAGAATATTCAAAAGTGGGATGCTCATTTGGTTTTTTCAAATGACACTGCTGTTGCTTGCTTTCTGAACCCTGGCCTATCTTCTCTGTTATTTAAATTCAAGATAGTGATGCTCTCTATACTGAAGCCTCCATGAAGTCAGACAGCTGACAATGTGTTTTATACTAAAAAAAAACAAACAAGAAAATCCTTGCAGACAATCCCAACAAACAATTTCTAGTGAAGGTTTTTC
Organism: Pavo muticus; assembly: GCA_016647715.1. Classification (NCBI taxonomy): domain Eukaryota; kingdom Metazoa; phylum Chordata; class Aves; order Galliformes; family Phasianidae; genus Pavo; species Pavo muticus. Next base: position 146,040 of record JACDJE010000657.1, on the reverse strand, counting down.
TGTCAAATTCTCAGTGCTTGGTCATACATACAGCGCCTTCACTCCAAGTACATTCCTAGTATCTACAAGTATATGTGGATGATATATATATATATTTTTCCAATCTGTAGGTGAGAATGTACTTGATTACTTCACTGGGAGAGAGAGTAAAGTGTTAGAATGCTAATAAACATCTGTGGCAATTACTTGCTGAATGGAGACTGTCACATTGAAAAATCAGTTTTACTTTGTTCATTGAAGGTTTCCAGTCAGTCCTGCTTTTTGTTAAAATTTTGCATTTAATGTTTATCAAAGAAATGAAAACTGTTTTTTTTTTCTTTCAATTTTGTGCTTATATAAAGCTTTTGGCATTGTTCTTTTTGATTTTGAGGAATGTGATATGGGAAAAAAAATCTGACTTTTTTTTTTTATTTTTGGCTTATGCAACAAATTCTACTGATATATATTAATTGGACCCAATTATGAACATTTCAGTAATTATAGAAATATTCCATATCAAAAGTATCACTAGAAAGCTTTTTCATTATAAAATCATAAATAAGAAATTATTAGCATGATCTATATGAACTTACTTACTATTTCTGCTAATAGATTTATTTATTTTTGAATTAAAAAGTTTTTTAGCTATATTACTCTTATGGAATACTTCTATACTTAGTAAGCAGCTACATGAAGTAACTTACAGATAGTCAAAACCACTGCCTTTTCTACAAAACATATTAATTTTACTAAACTAATTAAGGTCTTCATTTATTACATTACACTGGTCAAAGCAATGACTTGTTAGCTCCTGACTCAGCAGATGTGTTAGGTTTATGCATGTGAAATAAAATTCAACAAATGTAGGAAAATATGTTAAATAGACATTAGACCTAGATATACAAATGGATCTCATTCATTAATAATTTTCTGATGAATTAATTAATGAAAGATAGCTATTTGCAAACTTTAGATCTGGACTGAAAATCAATTCTAAGCAGTCTTTTGTGCTTCTGTGCTTTCTATCTACTGCTTTCTGTGAAGGAATAGAAGACAAAACAAAGGTACATAGGGCAGCCAGAGGCCTGCAGTAAGTCATGCCAGCTGAAATGAATACCTACAGGTTATTTGGTCAGAAAAATTTGCATATGCTATATTTCAGCTCAACTACCTACTCACTGCCTAACTGGTAGTTACTTCAATTAGAGTAATACTAAATATAATCAGTAGTTTTATGAAAGTTTTAAGACTATCCACATGAGTCCAGAGGCATCGAAAGGTAATAGATGGACCTTGTTCAAGATGAATTCAGAAATATTAGTGTTTATGTAAAATGGATCCAAATGATAAGAGATATTTTTAATGATTCTGACCCAGTATCTACTTTACTGTGAGGGTGGTGAGACACTGGAACAGATTGCTCAGTGAGATTGTGAATGCCCCCTTGTCACGGAGTTATCTCTAGATCTATCTGTGTCCATGACAGGGGGACAGCAACCCCTCCCTGGAAGCACTCAAGGCCAGGCTGGATGGGACTTTGAGCAACCTGGTCTAGTGAGAGGTGTCCCTGCCTACAACACTGGTATTGGAACTAGATGATCTTAAAGGTCCCTTCCAACTCAAACCATTCTATGATTCTATTCTTGGATTTCTTGACATGTGAAACAGACATAACAAGTGACCTGCCTTCTGGAATACTGTGGTGTGTAGTATCTGCTGTGACACACTGCAGAAATGCCTTTCAAAAAGACATTAACTGAAATCCTCAGGAATGCAGAGAGTTAAAAATCTTGAAGAACAAAAAAAAGCTCCAAAGAACATGGACCAATGGTGAAAAGAAAAAAAGCCTTCAGGTTTCAGGTTAACTCAAGGAGACAACTACACCAATTCTCAATTAAAATTAAATTTTATTAATAATGATTATTGAGTTAAATTATTCATCCATGAAGAGAAAACAATTTTTCTAATATCAAAATATTCCACAGATTTATACTCAGCTACCAGCTCAATTAAAAACTTGAGAAAAGCTGAGTGAATTATTTAACATGTGGGCAGAACTGTTTTTCAGTTCCTGTTGTCATTGCTTCACTAGATAGGGAAATATTGGCATTTGCTACTCAAAAATGCAACAGTTCTGATGAAGACATGTTGTGCTACCGGCAAGAGTTTTGTGCCCTCGGAGAATTGTACTATATCAGTCTACTGTTTATTCATGTTTACCAAAGCATTAGGAAAGGGAGGAAATGGGAGACAGTCTTGGCAAAGCAGCAGTACTAGCAGACACTGTCTGCCAGGAAATGCAAACACTAAATGAGGGTCTTGAAAGATTCCCAGAGAACTTCTTTATATAACTTAAAAAAAATCTGAAGCTCAGACTTCTCAAATGAAGTTAATTTCAAGTGCAATAAAATAATTTTAAAGCAAACCAAAACTGAGAAACATCTTGAGCTAGACACATGAATGAAGGGCCAGGAAGAGGCCCCTGCTGGGTAAGTAGAGATGAGGACTTCCTTTGACCTTTCATGCTGGCAAAGAGATATGTCCTCTCCCGTGTGTAGATTTAGCAAGCTTATCCTGTTCAAATAGGTTTTGGCAAGCAGAGGCACCCTTTGCCAGGATGCTGGGAAGCATGCCAGGTGGCATTGTCACCTTTTACCTCCTCGCTCATAATAATGTTCAGAGGCAATACAATAGGAAACATTAGTTTGAGAATTCATCTTACCGCAAATATGAAGAACAGTCTTTGAATTTCCCGTGTCTTTGCCAAATGGCAACTAATGGAATTCAAGATGCAAAATGCATTCTGGAAAGCAGCTAAAGTTAGGGGTGGGGAAGAGTTTTACTATTTTAAAAGGAGAAAAGTGAGCTTTTATTTTGAGTTTTCAAGAGAAATATTTTATACTATTCCACTTTAAGGTAAATATTAAATAAAGTAAGTAAGTAACCTGTTTTGCTTAACTACAAGGAAACTTGTAAAAATAACTCACTTTTTATTTAAAAAGATTTGGAAAGAAAACCTGAAAAAGAGCAAGTAGAACAATTTAAATAAGTGGGATTGTTTCTGTTCATACATTAAACTTTCATATGACAAAAATGTCAGCAGTGAGTAAACTTAATGTTGGGGGCAGGGGCAATGTGTTTGCCTATTCCTTAACATTCTTCATTAATTTTTCTTTGATTGCATTAACTGATTTGTCTATTTCCCTTCACTATCTGGAAAATCAAGTTATAGCCACACCCTTTCACTACTCTTCTTCTGATGGCAAGTCTTATACTGGAGAAAAAAAAATAGAGGAAAAAGGGAGGGAATAATTCTAAACTTAGACTGCCTTTTCTACAATCCTATAAAAAAACTATGATTTAAGTTCTTCTTTCAGATGAGTATTCTACTACACTGAAATATGGAGACTTCTGCCAGTGGTGAATATCTCGCATAAATACCCAAAGACTAAAGTTGCCATAGGTGACAGCTGAATATTTCCTGCTTATCTGTGGGACCAGTATCATTTCCTAAACCATGCTTATTCTCTCACACTGGCAAGTTGCTGAATCACCATGTAGAAAAAGAAATGAAAGTGGAAATCATGCATTACTCATCTCCCATCTCATTCTCCATCCAGAATGTAAGTGATTTGACAAACTCAGTTTGACAGGCATCCTGTCTGGACAAAGAGCTCGTCTATTTTCTAACAGGATTCAGCTGCTCTCACACCAAAGGCTTTGCAACATGAATTACTTCAAATACTCCCCAGGTAGAACAGACAAAATTGAACCGAAAGAAGAGAGGAGATTTATTTTTGCCAATTTTAAAATAAATTATAATTTTATTATTGGCAAATATTCTGTTGTAACAAAATGAGAAAAAAATATGGTTTAAATACTAATATTATTATACATCTGTTATGGTAAATTTTTGTTACTTTTTTTTCTTTATTATTATTATTTATTTATTTGGTTATTTATTTTTAGCAAATGTTTTGCTTTAACATATCCAGCAGGTTCTCCAGTGCTGGTAAAGTGGTCTTGATTTAGGGAACAAGCAACTTTCAGAGGCACATTTTCCCTTTGTACAATGAAACTAAAATAATTCTTTCTATTGCAATCAATGCCCAGATAATTAATCACAGCCACTTTAGACGGTTGAGTTTAGTTTAGGGTACCTTTTTACATCAAGGATCTTTACTCATTAGAAAGTATTTGTTACAAGTAACAGCAAACTTAAGTGTGGTGCTATCATGTTATTTGCATTAAATGGATGGCAGTTAGCAGCAACTTAGCTTGGGGTACTTTATTACTACACTGAAACATTAATAGGAAAAAACAAACATGTAATACTCTATTGTAGTTAAACCAATGATCATATACTCGAAAAAGCATAGATAAGATACTTCAATCAAATAAAAATTTTTTCATCTGTTTGTTAAACCTAAAAATTGTTTATTTTCATCTCTGTCTTCTATTGATCCTCTCATAACAATAAACAATGAACTTTCTTTTAAAACAACATCATTAGAAGGTTTTGAGTTAGCTTAGATTAAAAAATACTATAAATACTAATATTTTAATACTAGGAAATTTTATGAGCTTTATGAATATTTTAATTTATGGATTATTTTACTGAAGGGGATATAATGAATGAGTCAAATGCGTCCATAAACTATAAAGCAATACATTTTAATAATAAACAAATAAAACAATTATCACTCCAATCAGAGTTCAAATTAAATGCTTTGGTCACTTAAATCTGATGTTGCTCATCATTTCCATTTGGACATCTTAACTCTATTTTCTCCACTACTGCAGGTTAATTTGCTGTTCTTTGGTCACTGCCAGTTAGACCTGGTGTGTACAGGCATTTCCTGCTAACACCAATTCCTCCTAATTGAAATAATTGAAAAGCCCCATATATGAACTCCAAATTTGCTGAGCTTCCCTTCTATCATAATTTTTCACTTTTGTAGAAAAGCCAGCTACAGTATGAATTGAAACAAAATGCTAGGTAAAAAAAAAAAAAAAAAAAAAGTAAAAATATCTAAGATGATGAAAAATAAATGCTGATTTTTTGAGTTGACTTCAGTAAATTCCAGTGGCTCCTTTAAATTATTAGAAAAAAAAAACCAAAAAACCTCCAGTATCTCATTCTAAAGAACATAATACGCATTACAATGAAAAAAAAAAAAAAAAAAAGAATCAAAATGCATCAGGAAAAATAAAATGTACAGATACTGAACTGAATTCAGTACACAACCTAGAATTTACTTAAAGTTATTAATGATTCATTGACTTTCTTTTTTTTCTTAAACAATTATCTTTTTCACTGATTTATCACAAGAAAAATAATCGAAAGTCAAAAGACACATAAAATTTTCTATAAAAGAAATGCATTCAAGTAGCTCAAATTCAAATATATCATCCAAGAAGCATGAGAATGAATCTCATGCAAATATACGAAAGTGATCCAGAAACACCTCCCACATCATCACATACTGAATACCAGTAAACTTGTATTTTGAAGACTGGAGGACAGCAAAACACTACTGCGTCTAGTACAAGAGGAGACAATATTCTGTTAAAAGTTGTTAATATGAAAAACCCCTCAAATTCCATGGCAACATGTTAATTAAAAAATTATTTTTCAAGGAAACCTTTCTGATTTCTCATGAACAGATCTTTCTACCCAACATTCACATGGTAGGCTGATACTGAACTGGAAGTCTTGTCATGAAAACTTCACCCAATTTAATGGGATCTTTGCCTGTCCCAAAACAGAGGACATTTTATCAGTGTGAATTCATGGGAAGTAATAATCCAATGAAAGGAAGAAAGGTGAGAAAGGGAAAGCTCACCAAATCTACCTTTAAACAGGTAAAGTGTTTTTTCAATAGATGTACTTTGGTACTACAAATTATATGAGGCCTCCTGGCAAAGACTTGACCTGTCACACCAGAAATAATAAGGTTATTCTCAGCTCTAAGAACTGTGAGACCTTGCTACACTGTGAGTTGTCAAAGGTACAAAAACACCAAATTGAAGAAATTAATAATTCTAATATCTTTATTTTCCCATCATAAAAATTTTTGTTTGTTATCTTTTCTGTGGAATGAAGAGAAGGGAAGGAAGGAAAGGAAGGAAGGACCTTAAGGCAAAGAAATAGGAAAAAAACACAATATTTTTAATGCTGTGATAAGCACATATTCCCTGCTCCCCACCCTCCAAAATAATCTTTTTTCCTTAATCTTCATCTCTTTTTTATATACTTATAAATACACGCATCAAAATTCATCTATATACTTCTATACACAAATATTAATATATAATATAATAATATTAATACATTCCCTATCTGCTCTGTGGCCCCTAGACAAGAGGCTGAGATGCTTCTGGAGCATCAGATTGGAATATGCAGTTCATACAAGAGATTTTTTTTTTTAATCTTATTTTTCTTGCAGTTACGAAGGCGAAGTTTTATAACAAAGGTTCAGTTCTAACCCTAACCTTACACATCAGATAGTTTCTCAGTAACAAGAGTATCAGTTCTACTGTCTACCAAATGGCCAAGAAAACACTTGTGCCAACATATTTAATTTTTAATTGGGATAAATGCTATGTATCCAGCAAGAACAGACTCAAGCTGCAGACATTTAAGAAAGATAGATGAAGAAATACGTTAGTAAAAGAGGGAGGGAGGAAGGGAAGGCTGTAGCTGTATCCTGATAGTAGGGTACTCTGAGAAACTATCGTAGGTGCAGATTTCCAACGCTGCTGCCTCCCTAGCAAATGCAAGAGGGTTTTAATTTAGAGAAAAGTAAACAGCAATGTGGAGTTGTTGCTAGCACTGCCTGTTAACAGCAGGTAGACCAGTTTCACAGAACTGGTATTCAAGGGATTTTCATTTTGATGAGATCTTGTTCATTCCCTCACTGTAGGAGAGAATCATAAGATGTGAAATGCTGTATCTCAGCAGATTTGCTCTACCTCTGATGAGATGGAAGGGAAAATCCTGTCAAGATTAATACTACTGTAGTGGAAGACTTTCAAAATAAAAATGATACAGAATGATGCAGTGCTCTGCATGATAGGTTGACCATAGGATATAATGCATGTTGAAATTTATATTCCCCTCCTCTACCTCCCCCCCCC
>JACDJE010000657.1:90741-131472 GCA_016647715.1 Pavo muticus | reverse complement strand
TTTTTTTTTTTTTTTAATTAAAGAAAATTAAAGAAAAAGCTTTAAGAATTCTATAATATTATCACTGAACTATTTCCTTTCTCATCCATGAGCACATATACACATATATATGTTCCCAGAACTAGCCAGTAACTATTCTTTAGCTACTCTTCAAGGCAAAGAATAAAAATATCTTTCTCTCTAAATTTATTCTTATCCTGAGCTCAGAGTATTACATTTCAAGATTTAAATATGTTTCTAAGCCTTAACATTTCCTTCTTATTATTAACTTTAAATTCTTGATATTTCATAGATTTGTATAAATGTTGAATCTTTTTTAATTTTAATCTAAATTCTTAGCCTCAATTGCTCCCTTTGGCAATTTTGTACAGATAAATGACAATAAGTGAACCTCACACCTTTGAAAATTCATTTCTTTGTTCATGAGCACAGATTGTAAAGCCAGAAGGGGCCATTATAATCATCTAGACTTTCTGCAGCTGTTAAACCCATAGTAATTTTGCACAGCTTCTTTTTGAATAATAACATCTTTTAAATCAGTCTTAATTAAAATAATCTTCAGAGACAAAAATTCCACCATAATTCCCATTCCTTGAGTTACATGTTTTTCAGTCTAGCTTTTCACTCAGTATTCTAAGTGTAATTATTTTTCTCAGCTTTCATTGTCTTCTTTCTAGGTTACTGTTTTCTTTCTTTGCTTTATATCTGATGACATACCTAGGAGAGTTTTGTCCACAGAGCTCAAATATTTCTTATTTTGCCCTTCCAAAGTTAAGGTTCCAAATCAATGAAATATTTACACATTTTTTTCATTGAATCATGGTCTCTGTATTCTCCTGAATACAGTTTTGCACTATGTTATAATTTATCCATGAGTCACTCTCTATTTGACTTCTGACTTCTCCAAGTCAAATAGAAAATGATTCAAAAGCACTATTTTAGGGCCCAAGATATAACTTCAGAATTTTACATTACATACAACTTTAGGAGAATATATCCATCTAAAAACATCCACATTTTCATAAACAAGCATTTACCTTTTTAAATACATTTATTTTCTATTTTAAGATGGGAGCTGATCACATACAAGAACCCATAGAATTTTGCTATTTTTAGAACAGATCTGGAGTTTTCAGTTCAGTGAAGTACTAAATAAAGTATAGCCTTTATCCAGCTTTATAAACAAACAATAACCTAGCAACCAAAGCAGTTTTGGGATTTTAAAAATGTTTCTGTCAAGTACAATTGAATTTTCACTATCTCTTATTCTTAGAATATTTGTACTACGACACTATCTTTCCTTTATACCTTAATGACGTAAAGTCATGTTCTTAAGCCCCAGAATAAAACATCTACCAAAGCCATATGGACGGTTCGGTGTGAAGTTACTAACAGGAATTATAAAATATAGCTTGCTCCTACCTGAACAGTACTGATCAGATGTGTTGAGCACTGTGCATTTTCCTCAATCAACAAACCATAGCCTATGCACTAAATGTTGTGACTCCAAAACATTTCTTTCTGCATCTCCCTAACCTAAAAATCTCATGCTGATTCCTGGTCACCTGGCACCAGTGAGAATAAACAAAATGAATGAAATCACCACAGATTTGAACTCTGAAATCAAGGCAGCCTCTTTTTTATCTTTTTAAGGAGAGAAGGATATCACTCACTTGTTATAGGTTACTCAATTAGTAACTAAGGAATAATCCAAATTCAGGAAAAAAATAAGGTATCAAATGGTGTTGGTTTTCATTTTTTTTTTTTTTTAGCTGAGATAGATTTTTTAATGTATAAATTGATGACAAATCGCTTATTACACTAATAGCATAGACACAGCTAAAACAAAAACTGGAAAAACGAATAGGAAAACAAGAAACAATAAATGCTTCTCTAAGAAGGTGCTTTGTGGATTAATTTGAGAGTAGCTAGAGTTAAGATGCCACATAAACATGAAATATTTTCTTAATGTTTTGCACTGGAAAAAAAATCATGTAATTATTCTTGAAATTTAATACCTATTGGATCTGCATTCTGACTCCAAATGAGAAGCTTATTTTTAATTCATTGGATTCATCTGTGCTTTTGTATTTTTAATGTGAAGGATAGAATAGAACAAATCCAGTGTAGGCAGATGCCAATTTTAATATAATGCTCTCCTACTTTAGGGACTTCACTAGCTGTATGGATTACCCAGTAATGCCACTCAGACTTTGTAACTGACATTAAATATTTCTCTAACAGTCACCCACTGCCATTCAGTAAAGGTAGCCATATCAAAATAAATTGAATTTGAAATGTTTGAAAACAACTTAAGTACTTTAGATATCTCAGATTTCTGTTTAAGAGCAAAACTTAAAACCTCCTACTAAATACCAATGGGGGAAAGCTGATTTTTCAAGTTAATTTTTCTTAGTATAGAAGGTCCAAATATTATTTATGACATGCAAAGTGATTCAGAGTCAAGGACATATGAATAGCCATTAGAGATTAAGAAGACAAATGTGATTCTGATTTAAATGTGCACATTTTTAAACAAACTTATTTAACCAGCAAATGGCCCAAGTGTGAGACAAATGTCATCCTTATCAAAGACTGTCCATCAAAGTCACATTGCACCTGACTTTTAGACTAGTTCTCATCCAATTGGTGGTACATTTTTGGTTGCCCAGGCACACCTTTCTTCTGATGTACAAATATGAAGGCACTCTTATTAATAATTTTATTTTCCAGAGAGTTATAGTTAAAATACAGGGTAGTCAAGTTTATCAGAGACAATCAGTTTTACAAACATAGAAAATGCACGGTACAGTTAAAGACTCCTCTCTATTCTTCTCTGTCTTCTGTGTTATCAGGCTTGCTTTAGTCTATTTTATTATTTCTCTGAAATCTGCCTAAAATATTTGGCAAAGGCACACTGTTATTGTAAAATAATACAATGTCTAATAAACTAATAAACTAATACAATGTCTAATAAACATTTGCCCTCTATTTCCTAACAAAATTTGGTTCATAGCTGAATTGAACACATAGGAAAATTTTCATATCATTGACATTATTTACTGTGTTTTCTACTGTCTGTAAGAAAAAAACCAGTAGCTTAGAAAAGAACAAGATTGTATTTTCTACTGCTGCATGACACAAGGCTCTGCACAAATACAAATCTCATTCTGCTGACTCAGGTTTCATCTGAAATGCCAAAGGAGCAGAGGACTGTAGCTCAGCTGAAGGAGGTGTCATCCACCATCCTTCAGACACCATCAACACAGCACCATGCACTGTGGCACAGAGGGCATGACTTCAGATTGGGCTTCAGCCAGTTCAACCAATAGTGCAAAAAGCACCACTTAGCCTTGTAATAAAGGCTGAAAGTGGTGCTGCATGAAGATCTTCATAACTCTGCTTTCAGAATTCAGAGGTGCATTTGGAAATTCTTAAATTGGAACTGCACAGCTGCCTCAAATTATCACAGAAAGTACAGACTTTTCAGATGTGAAAAAGAGGAGGATCTGGTAGCAAATTTTTATTTTATTTTATTTTATTTTGATCCAACACAAGGAACCTATATAGCTTATATATTCCCTTATAAATAGCTAACAAGGCATGTTTAGCCTTTGCATATAGCTGTGCTTAGTTCTTCTCATAATAATAATAATGTTATATCAGAGCCTCATGGGATTCCTCCTTCTTCCCACAGGAAAATGTTTTCTTTTGTGTTTGTTTACTTTTTGGTTGGTTGGCTTTGAGTTTTTATTAAGTGTCTTTAGAATCTTTTAGAATACTTATAATTTTTCTTTTCTTGCCTGGCACACAGTGTTACTAGTCACTGTAAATCCACTCTGTGTTTTAAGCTTCTAACATTGCTTAATACTGGACAAAGTATATTTCATGAAACAGTGATAATTTATCTTCGTCATTGCATTTGTTTCATACAAGCACACTTGATAAATTTATAAGTAAAGAAAAAAAATAAATCTTAATTACATCAGAATTACTATCCCTTTAAAAATCCCCTTTTCTTGCAGTTTTTAAGCTTTGGTCTGGTCATATTAACATACTTTTGCTATAAACTCTCAAATTCATCTGCAATAAAAGTTAGCAGTAAGAGGAAAATGGTAAACCGAATTTATCAAATTCATCAAAGTATATCCTTTAAAGAAGATTACAGTTAATGAAATCAGATTGATACTCTCACATGCTGCCATCTTATAGAGAAGATATTAAAAGCAAGCGTAATATCAGCAGGTGGAAAAAGTCAGAAGACAGTTGCCACATAATTAAAGTGTTCTGGCAGAAGTTAGCTAGTAAAAATATCTAACATGAGGAAAAACAAAACAAAACAAAAAAAACAATTAGCATGGATTCAAAAAAACAGCTCTGAAACACATCTTTCCTTCTTGCTGTAAGTCCTTTCCTGCTGAGAGCAAAACGACATGACAGCAAGAAAGGCACGAAGAGCAGCTGGCAGCCCAATAACATACTAGAGTTGTCAATGCTGTCCACATGGTTCTCCACATGAGGTTTTTAGAGAATCCCAGTACTATAATCTATAACGCATTGGAAAAACAAAATCCCTTTTCAAGGCCATTCTCTACAGAAGAGAAATATGTGGTTAATGCAAAGAAAAAAATCTCCCCTTCATACTTTTGTAAACCAGAAACTAGGAAAAGAACATCCTAAAACTAAGAAAGGAATCAATTGGAAAGAAATTATAACATAAAATTATCACAGAACATTATTTTGTAGCTGTTTCTACTTTATAATTTGCTTAAATAAGAGAAGTAATTTAAGATATATATTCAGTAGGCATCAGTACAATTAAGGTACAATGAAGACTGAGGAAACTTGTGAAGAATAACTTACGATGTCATTCATTTCAAATGGTATAATTAATTACATAACAATTATACTTTTAATGATGTATTAAATAGAATAACAGTATTTATTCAATAAGGAAGAAAATGGTGATTACCACAACAAACATTACTAATACTTTAATAATACAATGCACAGCTTAATTTGGAATGTCAACATATTAATTGAAAGTTTTTCAATTTGTTTTGTTAATAAGGTCCATTTTGGTCTAGCATTATAAAAATCATTTGTTCCATAATTACTGTGACCAACAAATATTTATTAAAAAGGCTTTTGTCCTCTATCTGTTGCGTGCAGTGCATTTGGATACTTCATTTAAGACCATGTTTTTTTGTAGAATCACTTTTGTCTTTTCCATATATTGAGTCTTAAGGGTTTTCTTTGCTCCTCAGAGGACTTGAAAGCCATGCCTGACTAAATTAAAAAGGCCTTGAATGTTTGCAAGTCTTGCTGCTTTTGTTTTCAGCTTTTGCTTTTACACTTTTTGTCTATTCTTTCTTACAAGAGGAAAAGTAATTCATCATTCTGTAGGGTAGATCTCTGATTAAAAAAAAACTTTTTTTTTTTTTTTAGGGAGTCAGGATAGTAACAAATATCTGAAATAAGATAAAATTAGAAAAGATAAGTTCCCTCTCATATCTACAAACTCATTAAAAAAAAGATAAATCTGTTTGCTTGCTTGAAAATGTAGAGAACTACATATTTTTAAGAGAATGCAAACATTTAAGAAAATGAGATTTTTTTTTTTCTGAGGAAAGGAAATATTTTTTCATTAAAATATTTATATATATTTATATGAAATCAAGGCCTCAAATTCTCGAGTGCATGCTTTACGTACTTGCTCTTTTTTTTAATGTGCATTCAATTTGTCCACTTGGCTTGTGCTTCAATAAGATATGTTCTACCTTCAGCATTGTTAGAGTAGGTGCAAAATAAGCAGAGTTTGATTCCTATTCACTGAGCTATCTTTCTATCCTACGTAGGGCATTGTCTGACTGAAGGAAGGAATCAGCCTCAACAGAATAAAAATCCAAAACATAGAAATAAATAACATCTCTTCACATTCTACCTGCATTGTTTTTAACATTAATGAGCTAATGAAATACCTGTTGTCTCTAGTGTCAAGGAGGTATAACTGTGAATCGACTGTAGACTGTCAGTTTCTCATTTTACTACCATAAAAAGCTATACTTTAAACCAGGCTGTGAATATTCAAACTAAAATGAATCCAGTAGTTTCTACTAGAAATACTAATTGAATAAAAATGCTGTCTCTCTTTAGCAGTGGTAAGTAAAAAAGTAAATGTAAGGATTCCCGATCTTTTTAAAAATAATTTAAAAAAAAATTATGAAAAATAAATAACAATTTCCTCATTTCCCACAACTCCTTTATTTACACTATGTAAATAATCACACTTTTCTTTAAATTCTGTTTTTCAAGAAATAGTAAACAATCACTGTCTGTCTCAATCTAGGATTGAAGACAGAGTAACAGTTGCAGTTAATTACCCATCAGCCCATAACAACATACAACATCCTTAGGCTAGCATTTGACACAAGATGATTATAAACTCTTAGTATCTTAACACTTGTTTGCTACAAGCAGACTATCAACTTATCTTGTACAGTTTTTTAAGCTGTCATCAGGTTGCAGCTAACTACTGTTTGTCACTGTCCTGCTGGCCTTCACTAAATTGGATGAAACAACTTAGAGACTATAGCTTCTGTTATTTCTGGAGCAATCCACTTTCACAAGTTTTACAATTAAGAAAATCTAGAAAATCTAACAGATGAAGAATGAATAAACAATAAAACAGACAAAATAAATAGTAAAGCAGCAAACAACAATTGACTTAGAGTATAAAAAATTAAAATTTTGTTTCTCTTGCTACCTACTACTACGTCTTTTATACTCTGGATGAAATTACCTATTTTGCTGTTGTATACTTCAATCAGTATGTGGCAATACTTACTCTGTTACATTTCTTCCATAGGCACTTGTGATGTTATTTGTACTCCATCACTTCACTTCTATATCAGCCTTTAGTAAAGTATTTTCATTGTAGTAGCACCCCCAGAGGCCCCTCCACATGAGCATACTTCAGCTTAAAATATATGTATATCTGTATGACATTAAAATTTTATGTTTCCAGAATGTCTGTTTACCACATACCATTTACCACCAGTAAATCTTGGTATTTGGAAATACCAATACAATATCAATAAAAAACTTCCTTCCCCAAACCTTCTTCTGCAAACATCTTTCCCCAAATTATGATTATATTTCATCCTGCATGCTTAAAATTTAGACCTTTTCAGTAGGAAAACTTTACAGTCTCATTATTTCCTTTGTTTAGATATGTTGATAATTATGAAGGAAAAGTTTCTCTTAAGTCTAAGGAAAGAGTCAGCCATGACTATATCTGCATTATAAATACTTTCCAAAGATGCTAATTGCTAACTAATTGATTTTCTAAAGCTAGTTAATCTGTAATGACTCTCAATGAAACTTTTACAAAGATGTATTTTAAGTGTCAAGTGGTGTTTTCCTGCTCCTTTTCCTAGACCATAAAGCACATTGCCAATCTTAGCTGGACTGTCCAACCATATATATGGTGTGGATTTGGTGCTTTCTGATTTCCATCTGCCTGGGTCAATGAAAAATGGATTGTGTGGTAAACATTTTCCTAGCAATGACGCCATCATAGCAGCTGTGAAACAATGGGTCACCTCTGCTGGTGCAGACTTCTACAAGCATGGCATGCAGGCTCTGGTTCATTGCTGGCAAAAATGCACTGCTAATGGTGATGACTGGAAAAATAGTGTTTTGTAGCTGAGAATTTGTTCTATCAACTAATGTTCTTGAACTCTTTGTATGTGTTGCAGTTTCCATGGAAACAAATGGGAGGCATTACTTTTGGAACAACCTGTGTTCATACAGATTTCCTTCCCTCTTCATATGTAGACCCTAATCCTTCTACAAAACTGCTTAGGAACTTCCAGCTTCAATTCTCAGCTGCTCTATGGCAGAGTAGACTATGGCAGGTGAAAACCTGGACCGAAGATTTTCTAAATTAATGCAGCCATAAAAAGATGAGTGTATCATCTTATTCTTCCTCACGTCCTTCAGTATTAAATGAATATCAAATAAATGCAAAAAGCCAAAAGTCTCCAATATGATGTATCACTAATAATGAAAAATCAGTAAGTTCAGAAGTGTGTTTAACAACCATAAGAGGATGCAGAGAGAAAGTCAGCTTCTTCAGTAGTTAGGTTTCTTAAATCTCAAAGACATCTATAGCCACAAGAGAGTAATTGGACTTTAGTTCTCGAAACTTCTAAACAAAACGTAACACAGGTACAATTGTAATATGAAGCCAACAGAACAAGCTAGAGAAAAAAAAAATGACTTTACTGAATAGGTAGAGAGAAAGTAGAAATATCAACAAAACTAAAAGTTCACAAAAAAAAATCACAACGCTTAATGCTATCTCAATTTGTGGTTTCTGATAATAACGATAGTTTTCTTTTGGCAAGCTGTAGTTTAAAGAGTATACTTTTATTTGTGATAACAATAAAATCTTCTAACATTTATTTGGAATCAGCACATCAACAGTAGCTGCCTACTTCCATCTCAGAGTATATCCAAATTTTGTAATAATGACACATTATAGTGATATTGTTTCTGTAACAGTAGTAAAACAATAAATGGATGAGGCTAAAAGATGGATAACACAATAGTCTCATTCATTTTGGAAAGCAGATTTAAATAATTTCCTTTTTTTTTTAAGAGAAAGTAAAAAAAAAATGCCGAACAAGCTCTTCACTTCCTCTACCCTTGTAGAGTTGGAAAAAAATAAGACTTAAGTCTCTCTGATTTGTAGTATTTATATATAAAAGCATGTAAAAAACACACTTTAACTTCTTCACCACTTTCCAGCATATACAGAAGTTGAAATTCTGTAGTTTTAAAGCTAAAAGCATTAAAAGAAAGAAAAATCACACCAAACTGGTTATTTGTATGCATACATATCTGTATACCTAAATTAAAATTATAACTGTTGTTATGGAGCTATCCTAAACAGAAGATAAACCATGTCATGCTAAGCAAAACCTGTCTGAGTGGGAACAGCTTTGCATAGTACATTAATGTACACTACTATAAGGGGCAGCATAGGCAGTTCACAACCACCTTTACAAATAGGACTTGGAAATACTACTCTATCTCTATCACACAATGAGAAATCACAGAATCACAGAATTGTAAAGGTTGGAAGACACCTCTGGAGATCATCCAGTCCAACACCCCGCTAAAACAGTTCCCTTACAGTAAGTTGCACAGTAAAATGTCCAGGTGGGTTTTGCATATCTCCAAAGAAGGAAACACTGCAACCTCTCTGGGCAGCTTGTTCCAGTGCTCTGTCACTCACCTTCAAAGTAAAGAAATTATTTCTCTTGCCCAGATGGAATTTCCCATGTTCCAGTTTGTGTCTGTTCTTCCTTGTCCAGTCACTGGACACTTGACGCCATCCACATGTCATCTGACCTTTACATNATATATATACTTTTTTTTTTGTTAATTCTAAATGTCCCAGAGTTGCTTTTAACATCTCATTAATCACCTAATCCAAAGACATATTCAGCAGTTAGTCATCAGCATACTTAAGGTCCATTGGTACTTCTGAGTTTGGCTAAGAAGGCACACTAAAATTATGGAAAAAAATACAGTCTCACCCTCTCACTTGCACAGTGTACATCTGATTGCTGTTCAGGAAGCTAGCAGAGCAGAAAATTGCCCACTTTTTAATTTTAGCTGCCTTAGCTGGTTCACAGTAGCTGAAATGGTCATGAAACAACACCACATTCACAGGATTATTAAGCAGAAAGCAAGGGGAAAAGAGTATTTTTTATTGTTGTAACTGAAATATTCATTCAAAGCTAAAGCTTACAGTGATTTTCATCACTCTCCTTCACTATAAATTAACTTTGAAGAACAAAATGATTAAACTTATTCAAAAAAGTATACATCTTGAGAAAAGTTTTGAAACTGAGTTATTCCACATTACAACTGGAATATCTAATTCCATAACTTCTATGCTATCATCACAACCACATCTACATTATCACACCATCACAAGTACAGCTCATGTATCTTACCTTAATCAGAACAGCCTGAATCCAAAAACAATTTATCTTTCACCTATGTTAATACATAAAGATGGAAGATGTGTACGTCACACCAATTATCAGAGTATTAAAACACTTCTTAAGTTACTATTCTGTTAAAAAAAAGCTATACACACTTTTTTGTGTGTGTGTGTGTGTGTGTTTTAAGCCAGCTAATATGGCTTTACCCAGCCGCCCTGGCAGCCTGATTCCATTCACTTAAAATAACCACAGTTCTGAGAAATGTTAATCTGCTCTCTACTTGCACCCTTTCCACCTTATGTGTATGCTACTGATTTTGAGAATAAGCATGAACAATTTTAATAAATACATGCACATTTAATAGAACTGAGCACAGTGATCTGAAAAGCAACCTTTTCCAAGAACTTCTTACCTTGTGAAAATACAGCTCCATCGCTCTAATAAAACTGAAATAAAAATTAATCTGGGTATGTCTAAAATAGATGGCGCAAGGAGAACTTTTATACAATTTTAAATTTTGACAACAAACACTTTGAAGAAGTCACAGTTTTCACATAAATTACTGTTTAAAAATACATTAATTTTGTTTTATTGAAAACACTGCTGTAGGCTTTGTCTTTTTGCATTTCTGTCTTTCAAACAATATGCCACTTAAAGATATATCTACATATCAAATGGACTTAAAATATTTACATCTACTCATACACATCTCATCTTTGCATTTACATTAATTGCGTTTCCAATTACTCTTGAAGTTCTTTTTAAAGTAGCTTGTTTTTTGTTATTTCCTTTTTGGTACTACTGAACATATCTAGAATTAGGGAGATCTGCTTGCCTGATGTTTTGCCTACAAGCATTTGCTACATCTAGAAGCATATGAGCACACAGAGCATATCAGTAGCAATATTTTGTATGTTTTTCTGCTTTCTTGAACACTAGACACTGAGCAAGGTCACTTCCAATGTCAGAACAAACATTTACAATGAATTCTGAATTCTTCCAAGAAACAGATTTCTGTTTTCTACTTCTACATTACTAGAAAAAGCCTGAGAAGTTCTAAGTGTCAGCTTCTGAGTACATCCAGAGGCAAAAAAGTTTGGCCCTTACAAGCAGTTAGGTTCATATGTCCTTGGAGGAATAATATACCACCAGGTGTTCCTCTGCTTACAAAACCTGCAAGCTGGTGCTTTCTTTATGAAGCCTACTGAGTTGGACTCTGAACAGCATATTTGATTGCAGTTCTTTGGCATCAAAGATCTCAGCAACTGCCTCACTCATTTGTGAAATACCCACCTGGAGTTCTTTTATTCTGTCTAAAGAAAGAGATGTACCTTATCAAATTAAACATTTTTGTACAGAACCAGCATCTGCTCCTGGAAAGACGCATCTCCCTTAGTATTTCATTAGCGTTACACTATAGCAAATTGCACTGGAAGTAATTAATTCTTGTTCATTCCTTGCAGTCAGAGGAGAGACCAAAGTGGCCTGTCAGCTCTGGGGCCTGTGCTAAGATACACAATCTTACTCCTGGTCTTCCTGAGGCCAAATCTACTTTATCAAAAACACTCCAGTACTACTTCCATTTGTTTTCCCAGACTACTTTACACTGTTGTCTCCTGCTTCAGTTATTTCATAGAATCACAGAATGGCTTGGGTTGAAAGAGACCTTAAAGATCATGCAGTTCCAGCCAGCTGCTGTGGGCAGGGCTGCAATCCACCAGACCAGGCTGCCCAGGACCCCATCCAACCTGGCCTTGAACATTTCCAGGGATGAGGCAACCACAACATCCCTGGGCAAATTGTTAGAGTGCCTCACCACCCTCTGAGTAAAAAATTTCCTCCTAATATCTAATCTAACCCTCCCCTCTTCTCACTAAAAACCATTTCCCCTTGTCCTATCACTATCTGCTAGTGTAAAAAGTTTGTTTCCCTCCTGTTTATAAGCTCCCTTTAAGTACTGGAAGGCTGCAAAGAGGAATCCTTTCAACCTTCTCCAGGCAGAACACGACCTGCTCCCTCAGCCTTTCTTCATAGGAGAGGTGCTCAAGCCCTCTAGACCCTTCTTGTGGCCCTTCTCTGGACACCCTCCAACAGCTACATATCTTGTGCTGGAGGTTCTCAGGCCTGGACATCGTACTCCAGATGGGGCCTCACAAGGGCAGGGCAGAGAGGGACAATCACCACCCTCTTGTGGCTGACCATCCCTCTTTTTATGCAGTCCAAGAAATGATATTCTGGGTTGCAAGTGTACACTGCTGGCTCATGTCCAGCTTTTTGTTCACCAGGACACCCAAGTCTTTCTCCACAGGGCTACTCTCAATTAGTTCTCCCATTCTGTAGGCATACCTGGGATTGCCCCCATCCAAGAGCATCACCTTGTACTTGGCCTTGTTTAATCTCATTAGGTTCACATGGGCCCACTCTTCAATTTTTCCAGGTCCCTCTGGAAGGTATCCCTTCCTTTTAATGTATCAACTACTCAGTGTCATCAGCAAACTTGCTGAGAGTGCGTTCAATCCTATCATCTATATCATTGGTAAAGATGTCACTGGTCCAAAGACAGACTTCTGGGGCACCACTTGACACCAGCCTCCAGCTGGAAATAGACCACAACCCTCTAGCTGCAACCATTCCACCAACTCCTTATCCATTGAATAGGCCACCCTTCAAATCCTTATCTTTCCAATTTAGAGATGTGATGTGAGACCATATCAAAGACCTCCACAGAAGTAGATAACCTCATTAGCCATTCCTTTGTCTACTGATGTCATCATTCCATCATAGAAGCCTACCAGAATGCTTATGCACAATCTACGCTTGGTGAACTCACGCTGGCTATCACTTGTTGCCTCCTCATCCTGCATATGCATTAACAAAGCGTTTGGAAGGATCTGTTCCATGACCTTCGCAGGCACAGGCACAGAAGATGGAGTGACAGAAGCTTTGATGGAAAGGACCAACCCTAAGGGGACACACTGTAGAGGTAGCAGATAAGATTTTAAGTATTTTTATTTTTCTTCTACATTTTTGATTTTTTGTGGCTTGTTTAGGAAACAATTCAATGAATTCAATAATTGTAGCATGCTTGCAACTTGCTTTTATTTTTAATTTTGACTTTTTTCTTTATTTATTCTTCTTCCTTAAGACTCTAAGTATGCTGTCCTGTAAATTGGAATAAAATCATCCATAGACTTCACTAACTAAAAGTTTTGCTGGGTAATTAAATATTTCACGCTATTACGACTGATTTATGATTAGCTCTAAATCAGGTTGACTGAAATCATATGATATGGGGTTAGGTGACAGTTACTACATTAGTCATCTGTTGAAATGAACAACTTTGTCACAAGAACATATAAATTGGTTGGAAAAGATTGCAGGTTAATCAAATACAGAATCTTGTTACTGACAGTGGCTGGTTTCATTTTTNAAATATCTGAAATAAGATAAAATTAGAAAAGATAAGTTCCCTCTCATATCTACAAACTCATTAAAAAAAAGATAAATCTGTTTGCTTGCTTGAAAATGTAGAGAACTACATATTTTTAAGAGAATGCAAACATTTAAGAAAATGAGATTTTTTTTTTTCTGAGGAAAGGAAATATTTTTTCATTAAAATATTTATATATATTTATATGAAATCAAGGCCTCAAATTCTCGAGTGCATGCTTTACGTACTTGCTCTTTTTTTTAATGTGCATTCAATTTGTCCACTTGGCTTGTGCTTCAATAAGATATGTTCTACCTTCAGCATTGTTAGAGTAGGTGCAAAATAAGCAGAGTTTGATTCCTATTCACTGAGCTATCTTTCTATCCTACGTAGGGCATTGTCTGACTGAAGGAAGGAATCAGCCTCAACAGAATAAAAATCCAAAACATAGAAATAAATAACATCTCTTCACATTCTACCTGCATTGTTTTTAACATTAATGAGCTAATGAAATACCTGTTGTCTCTAGTGTCAAGGAGGTATAACTGTGAATCGACTGTAGACTGTCAGTTTCTCATTTTACTACCATAAAAAGCTATACTTTAAACCAGGCTGTGAATATTCAAACTAAAATGAATCCAGTAGTTTCTACTAGAAATACTAATTGAATAAAAATGCTGTCTCTCTTTAGCAGTGGTAAGTAAAAAAGTAAATGTAAGGATTCCCGATCTTTTTAAAAATAATTTAAAAAAAAATTATGAAAAATAAATAACAATTTCCTCATTTCCCACAACTCCTTTATTTACACTATGTAAATAATCACACTTTTCTTTAAATTCTGTTTTTCAAGAAATAGTAAACAATCACTGTCTGTCTCAATCTAGGATTGAAGACAGAGTAACAGTTGCAGTTAATTACCCATCAGCCCATAACAACATACAACATCCTTAGGCTAGCATTTGACACAAGATGATTATAAACTCTTAGTATCTTAACACTTGTTTGCTACAAGCAGACTATCAACTTATCTTGTACAGTTTTTTAAGCTGTCATCAGGTTGCAGCTAACTACTGTTTGTCACTGTCCTGCTGGCCTTCACTAAATTGGATGAAACAACTTAGAGACTATAGCTTCTGTTATTTCTGGAGCAATCCACTTTCACAAGTTTTACAATTAAGAAAATCTAGAAAATCTAACAGATGAAGAATGAATAAACAATAAAACAGACAAAATAAATAGTAAAGCAGCAAACAACAATTGACTTAGAGTATAAAAAATTAAAATTTTGTTTCTCTTGCTACCTACTACTACGTCTTTTATACTCTGGATGAAATTACCTATTTTGCTGTTGTATACTTCAATCAGTATGTGGCAATACTTACTCTGTTACATTTCTTCCATAGGCACTTGTGATGTTATTTGTACTCCATCACTTCACTTCTATATCAGCCTTTAGTAAAGTATTTTCATTGTAGTAGCACCCCCAGAGGCCCCTCCACATGAGCATACTTCAGCTTAAAATATATGTATATCTGTATGACATTAAAATTTTATGTTTCCAGAATGTCTGTTTACCACATACCATTTACCACCAGTAAATCTTGGTATTTGGAAATACCAATACAATATCAATAAAAAACTTCCTTCCCCAAACCTTCTTCTGCAAACATCTTTCCCCAAATTATGATTATATTTCATCCTGCATGCTTAAAATTTAGACCTTTTCAGTAGGAAAACTTTACAGTCTCATTATTTCCTTTGTTTAGATATGTTGATAATTATGAAGGAAAAGTTTCTCTTAAGTCTAAGGAAAGAGTCAGCCATGACTATATCTGCATTATAAATACTTTCCAAAGATGCTAATTGCTAACTAATTGATTTTCTAAAGCTAGTTAATCTGTAATGACTCTCAATGAAACTTTTACAAAGATGTATTTTAAGTGTCAAGTGGTGTTTTCCTGCTCCTTTTCCTAGACCATAAAGCACATTGCCAATCTTAGCTGGACTGTCCAACCATATATATGGTGTGGATTTGGTGCTTTCTGATTTCCATCTGCCTGGGTCAATGAAAAATGGATTGTGTGGTAAACATTTTCCTAGCAATGACGCCATCATAGCAGCTGTGAAACAATGGGTCACCTCTGCTGGTGCAGACTTCTACAAGCATGGCATGCAGGCTCTGGTTCATTGCTGGCAAAAATGCACTGCTAATGGTGATGACTGGAAAAATAGTGTTTTGTAGCTGAGAATTTGTTCTATCAACTAATGTTCTTGAACTCTTTGTATGTGTTGCAGTTTCCATGGAAACAAATGGGAGGCATTACTTTTGGAACAACCTGTGTTCATACAGATTTCCTTCCCTCTTCATATGTAGACCCTAATCCTTCTACAAAACTGCTTAGGAACTTCCAGCTTCAATTCTCAGCTGCTCTATGGCAGAGTAGACTATGGCAGGTGAAAACCTGGACCGAAGATTTTCTAAATTAATGCAGCCATAAAAAGATGAGTGTATCATCTTATTCTTCCTCACGTCCTTCAGTATTAAATGAATATCAAATAAATGCAAAAAGCCAAAAGTCTCCAATATGATGTATCACTAATAATGAAAAATCAGTAAGTTCAGAAGTGTGTTTAACAACCATAAGAGGATGCAGAGAGAAAGTCAGCTTCTTCAGTAGTTAGGTTTCTTAAATCTCAAAGACATCTATAGCCACAAGAGAGTAATTGGACTTTAGTTCTCGAAACTTCTAAACAAAACGTAACACAGGTACAATTGTAATATGAAGCCAACAGAACAAGCTAGAGAAAAAAAAAATGACTTTACTGAATAGGT
This sequence comes from Pavo muticus, assembly GCA_016647715.1. Classification (NCBI taxonomy): domain Eukaryota; kingdom Metazoa; phylum Chordata; class Aves; order Galliformes; family Phasianidae; genus Pavo; species Pavo muticus. The sequence continues at coordinate 115,187 of JACDJE010000657.1, read as the reverse complement.
AGAGAGAAAGTAGAAATATCAACAAAACTAAAAGTTCACAAAAAAAAATCACAACGCTTAATGCTATCTCAATTTGTGGTTTCTGATAATAACGATAGTTTTCTTTTGGCAAGCTGTAGTTTAAAGAGTATACTTTTATTTGTGATAACAATAAAATCTTCTAACATTTATTTGGAATCAGCACATCAACAGTAGCTGCCTACTTCCATCTCAGAGTATATCCAAATTTTGTAATAATGACACATTATAGTGATATTGTTTCTGTAACAGTAGTAAAACAATAAATGGATGAGGCTAAAAGATGGATAACACAATAGTCTCATTCATTTTGGAAAGCAGATTTAAATAATTTCCTTTTTTTTTTAAGAGAAAGTAAAAAAAAAATGCCGAACAAGCTCTTCACTTCCTCTACCCTTGTAGAGTTGGAAAAAAATAAGACTTAAGTCTCTCTGATTTGTAGTATTTATATATAAAAGCATGTAAAAAACACACTTTAACTTCTTCACCACTTTCCAGCATATACAGAAGTTGAAATTCTGTAGTTTTAAAGCTAAAAGCATTAAAAGAAAGAAAAATCACACCAAACTGGTTATTTGTATGCATACATATCTGTATACCTAAATTAAAATTATAACTGTTGTTATGGAGCTATCCTAAACAGAAGATAAACCATGTCATGCTAAGCAAAACCTGTCTGAGTGGGAACAGCTTTGCATAGTACATTAATGTACACTACTATAAGGGGCAGCATAGGCAGTTCACAACCACCTTTACAAATAGGACTTGGAAATACTACTCTATCTCTATCACACAATGAGAAATCACAGAATCACAGAATTGTAAAGGTTGGAAGACACCTCTGGAGATCATCCAGTCCAACACCCCGCTAAAACAGTTCCCTTACAGTAAGTTGCACAGTAAAATGTCCAGGTGGGTTTTGCATATCTCCAAAGAAGGAAACACTGCAACCTCTCTGGGCAGCTTGTTCCAGTGCTCTGTCACTCACCTTCAAAGTAAAGAAATTATTTCTCTTGCCCAGATGGAATTTCCCATGTTCCAGTTTGTGTCTGTTCTTCCTTGTCCAGTCACTGGACACTTGACGCCATCCACATGTCATCTGACCTTTACATACTGATAAGATTTCTTCTCAGTCTTAGCAAGGTTGAATAGTGTCAGGTTGCTCAGCTTTTAATCAAGCAGGAGATGCTTCAGGTCCTTTATAATCTTTTTTGGTCATTCACTGGATTGTCTCTGATAATTCCCATCTTTCCGGGAGAACCCATGATTGGACAAAGTACCCCAGATGTGGGTACAGCAGGGCACAGCAGAAGGGGAGGACGACCTTCCTCGACCTGCTGGCCACAGTCTTTTTAACGAACTCCAGGATACCATTGACCTTGTTGGCCACAAGGGCACACTGTTGGCTACTGGTCAACCTGCTGTCCACCAGGACAATCAAGTCCTTCTCTGCAGAGCTCCTCTTCAGCAGTTCAGCCTCTAATTTGTACTGATTCATGCAACTATTTCTTCCCAGATGCAGGACTCTATTCTTGCCCTTGCTGAGTCTCATCAGGTTCCACCCTGCCCACCTCTCCTGCATAACCAGATCTCGCTGAATGGTAGCACAGCCTTCAGGTGTGTTAGCCACTCCTCCTAGCTTTCTATCATCAGCAAACTTGCTGAGCCTGCACTCTATCCCTTCATCCAGGTCATTGATGAAGATGTTGAACAAGACCGGACCCAGTACCAAACCCAGGGGAACACCACTAGCTACAGGTATCCAACTAGACTCTGCTCTGTCATGATCAAAAACATGCTGTTCTGTATTGCAAGGTGTTATAAAGAAAATAAATATTCCATCCAAAAATGTGTCCCCAAATGCCTCTGGGGGACTGCTACTTCTACAAAATTATAGAACTTGTCAGAAAATTTAGTTCAGTACATGTATCCTACATGTAAAAATAGCTGAGAACTGTTCTGAGAGTTTTCTTTAGAAATTGCATATATCACTACGAAAGAGTTTTCTCAAACTGTTTTAGTTGCAACTGCTGTTCAAGAACTGCTTATGCAAGAAATCTACATTACATAGTACCAAATCCTAGTCTTAATTCAGTGTATTCTCGATAAAACTTCAGAGAAAAAGTATATTTGATCTCTACACTTTTTCTGACACATAATTTGCAAAGGTATTGCAAGTTCAGAAACTGAGATATTGATCATAAAATACCCTGAGTTGGAAAAGACCCATAAGGATCACTGAGTCCAACTCCTGCCTCCACACAGGATCACCCAAAAATTAGACAATATCTCTGAGAGCATTATTCAGACGCTTCTTGAACTCTGGCAAGCTTGATGTCATGACCACTTCCCTGGAGAGACCATTTCAGTGCTATTCCCTCAGGCTCTATCATTGGTCAACAGAGAGAAGAGATCATATTGTCTATTCTGTTGAAGAAATGCTACTCAAAATGAGTTGTATTTCTATCTATTACTCATAAATACTTCTACTGTTCTTGCGTGGCGATCCCTGTTTTTTTTTTTTTTTTCACACAGCATATTTCTTGTAAGACTACTAGAACTGAATTTATTATTAAAGTTGAAGCTTTTCTGAATAAATGTGCTTCATATTTCACAGTCAATCTTCAGTTGCAGTAACTTAAGGAGGATTAGAGATAATGATGGCACTAGAGTTCCATCCTCTCACAGGGAAGTTGCCACTCGTGTAATCACATAATCACCTGTTTCAAACAAAACCTCTACACAGCTGAATACATTTCTTCTTGAATAAGAAACTCCAGTTTTATGAGAATATATGCTGGGACACTACAGTGGATACTCATAGCACAGTGATGATGAAACTGTGGTATGCTCAAGTAAAAATACAGTCATTCATTTATGCATTTTTTAACAGTTAAATTTTAACAGTTTTTTGTTGTTGTTATATATAAAGCTGTAATTTTTCATCTTACCTTAAAAGTAAAACATAAAGAAACTTCCCACAGGTAAGATTTAACTGTTTAGTCAGAAAACCTAACCAAGCAGTATTTTAAAGTCCCTCTTATTGATTGTTCCATAAAGACAGATATTTTTCACTAAAACTTATAAGAAGTCTTCAACTATATTGTTAGCAAGTATTATTATTACATTGCATTATCATTACATTTAATTACTTAATTATATATTGTTTATCTTCAGAATATTAGTAATGTTATTTTGCAATCAAATTTGTAGTACTATAGCAAAGACAATCACTGTTCCAGTCCATATTCTCATTCTTAGATATAATATTTTTTCATATAGCTGTGCTATTTTCTCATAGTATATCAGATACACTAAACAAAATAAGAACAAAACAAACGAACAAAATAACCACCAGCAACAACGAAACAACAGCTGTAATAAGACTGCAAAAAATGTACAGCTCCATTACAAATTTAACCTAAAGGTGCAAAGGACATATTGAAAATAGAGAACAATCTACACAGTCAGCCAAAGTAATAAACTATTACTCCTAAGCAGTTTGAGTGCTAATGAACTCATCCAATTCACACAATCTACTAGCCTGACTTTATCTCATAGCAATTATCACAATCACATTGATGCTCTAGTGTGCTATAGGAAATAACAGTCCTCAGCTTTCCCTTGAGTCTCGCTAAATAAGCAAATTATATTGGTTGTTGTCTTAATGGATAACAACGAATAGAACTCCTTAATGTTTTTTATCTTGTGGAAAATAGGACAGAAATGCCCTATAAAGTCCTTTCGGTTTTGTTTGTTGATTGAGAAGGAATGTTTTATAATACACTTAAAAGAAAACATATTCTTCATTTGTGCAATTTCAATCCCCTTTCCAACACAAAGAAAAGAACCTTCTTTAGCTATTCTTCAGAAAGATGAATGCAGCAAACAAACAGCATTTTCATGGTAATGGCAAGTTTAGCATCACTTACTTTTACATTTTTTCCCCACCAAATCAATTGCTGCTTTCACTTTCCTGCCAGACAAACAGATAGAAGCTAAGCAAGCAAGCCTATATCTTCACAAAGTTTTCCTAACTAAATGTAAAATTTTCCACATTTCATGAGTTGAGGGAATCAGCATGTGAGAACTCCAAATCTTTGCACAGACAATCCTGAACAAGCAATTGGAGTTAAAAGCCTTAATATTGTAATGTAGGAAGGAATATTGTAATGTAGGTAGGAAGCTCTGACAAGGAAATGAAAACCAGTGACAGGGTTTTGCAGGAGGTGTGTGACAGAACTGTCAGAGATATAACATTCTGACTCTTTTTCCTTGAACTAAAAAATTAAATTTTCGTTATGTTCTTTTTTTAAATTTTATTTCTGAACTTTTAGTTCCAAAAGACAAGCAAGGCATTTCAGTCAGCTTTGACATATCAGTTCACTACATACATTTTGCACAGGAATGCAGAAACTTAACTAGGCAAGTTTTACAGTGCTACTTTCATAAATCATTAACCTTCCACACTTTAACCTTTACTCTTATAATACTATTAATGCCATGTTTCATTACCAAGAATAATTTTTAAAAAATAACCTCACTTTAATCCAGGCATTAAAAACTAATAAACAAAAAACAAAACAAAACAAAACAAAAACAAAACCAGAAAAATATTAGGCTAATAGAATCAAATAAACCAGAATTTCTTTCAAAATAGCTGTTTCTATCTTATTTTCCAGATCAAGGTTTGTACTTTGGTTGTAGACTCAACCAAAACTACAACCCTTAGCAATAGGATATCTTGCTTACAACGTGACATGTTTCTCTGCTACTGGTTTTCATTTTTGGTAATTAGAACACAGTAACTAACTGATAGGTAAAAACATATACAGAATTTTGGGAGTGGAATGCTGTGAGTAAAGGAATGCAGTGAAATGTGGACACAAATGAGTTTTTAATTCAAATTTGCAGTAGAACTGAGAAAAAAATAAGTCCTTCTGCCTTTGTCATTCTGTGCATAGGAATTTAAAACTGAATTCACTGAAATATCATTACACCAATTTAATGACCAATTCATCTAATTACTTCTGTTAAAATGTCTTGTTCATAGGCATGACCAAAGGTGAAACTGGAGATTTACACCTTTGAGTTTCCATACTTGGATGCACAGTTTAGAAACAGGCTTATCTTTAAGGACAAAGAGTATTCTAAGAAAAAATTATTTGAGACAGCCAAAACTGTGCATCTGATTTGCCCATTTGATTTGCCCAATATTTTCTTAGGGAATTATGTTTTTGTGGAGACACAAATAATTTGGCATATTTGCCATTGACCGAAGAGTAATCTTTTCACATAGTACTACATACACTTTAGATTAAATGAAAAGATGAAAAGCTTTTTTTTTTTTTTCCCCAGAATAAGAGATCCCAAAAAACTTTATCAACATTAGTAGTTATATAACCTTATTCACAAAGTTTGTTTGTGACATTTGTGATACTCATTATATAAAAAATTTAAATCCAGGAAAAGCAATAGCTACGAAGTCCTTTGGATGGGATATTCATATTTATAAGGAAGTAGAATTTATCTAAAAGGCCACAGAGAAGGGCATATTATAACGAATCAAAGTCTAAAAGAAAACTATCTATTCTTCAAGATTAAGTCCATCATCACTATGTGGAAATAATGTCTTTTTTTTTTGTTGTTGTTTACATTTTGAGAAAGTTTAAAATTCTTCATCCAGTTGGTCCATTTTAGAATAGCCAACATTTTCAAGGACAACCTTTGAAAGGCTTCTATTGACAAGGGGACTATAAAACTTAAAACTTCTTCCAAAATCCTTCTATTTCTCTCTTCCCTAGAAAGACTTGTCTTCACAACTCCTTGTACTCTTATAAAAACAAAAGTCATAACCCAGCAATATGAAGTCAGTGGAAAACAAACAAACAAAACTGCTATGAATATACAACTCACACATTCAATAACAGAAAACAATGGAAGACAATCTATAGCATAATTAAAAATAATGCTGTCCCAATTGTGTTTTGTATTTATCTTCACATCAATTATTTATTGATATGAGAAAACAATATTGTAATAAAATAGAAAGTTACTTTAATAAGAAAGCTTTTTTTTTTTTTTAACACTGCTACAATCTGCATAACAACTAACAACTCGTTATTTCTACCCGGGGCTGAGGCTGGTTCCAAATTTTCTTTCTGATAGCACTCATTTCTTCGTGTAGCTTCCTTTTGTTTACATACCCTTTAAGTGGAGATGACAGATATGAAAGAAGCTCAGGGATAACATGTAATTTACCAGGCTTTGAAGCATCTCTTAACCCTGTAGCATTTGTTGAGAATTTCAAGTGGATCCATATTTATGACAGCCTAGAAAGACAAAAAGTTCTTAAAGCTTTGATGAATAACATGGCAATGGCAATTTGATTTAACCTTCAATACTTTTAAGTGTTCTATTTTATTCAGAAGAATACGGAGTCATGGAAAACCTACAATGCTTGCATGAAATTGTATAGAAATTATGAGGCATCTACAAGTAGAAAGTAGATCCCACATTTTAAATATTAAATTTCATGTTCAATGTAAGAATGAAATGTGTGACATTAATGGCACTCTTGATACTGAAAATTACTGACAGTGAGTGTTTCCTGAAACTAAAACTGTAGTTATAGACTTCAAGTCATAATTTAAGTGAGCTAAACAGGAAAGGCCTTGCATGAAATTAATACCAGTGTCTAAATATAATATATAGATTCATATATTCATTTAAAACTTTCTATTCCATTTTTCCTCTTTCTTCCTCTTTTTCTTGATGTGAAAGTGACTTAATTGCCCTGAGATAAGAATGGTGACACTACAAAGGAAAGTTACAACAGGTGAGAGAAACTGAAGGGACATACAGCTTTTTCTTGATGTGGGTAAAATACTTTACTTTCTTCTACATAATAACTGATACAATGTCCTACAGAGATAGGACTGTAAATGTCCCAGAGACCTCAGATGCAACAAAAAAAAAAAAATTATACATGAAAAATGACTAACACAGAAAAATTTTACAAATTTGTTATCAAAGGCTGGGTCCCTCCCCTATCAATAACATATTGCGTAAATATTCTTTGCTTATTTTAAATAGTATTTCCTCTTAGATGGTCAAATTATTGTATTTTAAGGTAAAGTACAAATAAAAACAGCTCAAATAGTGAGTTCAAATTCTAATGAACTCCAAGTATTCTACCTGTTTCTGGAGAAGAGAGAAACTAAAAACAAGGCTCTTTTCCCTATATTGTTTAAAAATTGGATTAAATACAGTGTTAAGTAAAAAATCTATCACTATCAATGGCAGACATCAAAAATACAGGTAAGAAGCAACATAAAAGATTAACTTTCATATGGGATATCAATTAAATGGACATCAATAATATTATGTTTCTGCACAAGAGCAAAGATGTTTAGTATTTATATATATATATATGTATGTGCAGGTTGAGAAATAATTTTAGAAGGCATGTAGACAGGAAGAGCTGTGAAGACCATATGAAAAGAAGTGTAGATTATCTCCAGCGATAACTCACATCTGATAATAACTACATAACATCAAATTCTCTGGAAAACCTTGAAAGACAATTCTAGTGTGACAGAGCTGAGAAACTCTGAGAAATGTGTCTCTGAGAAGACACAGACCCATGTTATTATGCTTGCATGAGATAAAATATCACTTGTAAAATGGGACCACAGTGAATAGGTTTCTCTCTTTCTCCTGACAGTCCTGAGCTACTCTGGAAATCTCTAGACAGATATTTGAGGCTTTGCATTTTCAGCTCAAGGTAAATACCTATTGATTCATCAGACTGCATCCTAAGGTTGGATTTGCTTTTATATTATAGAATCATAGAACAGTTTGAGTTGGAAGGTACCTTAAAAATCATCTAGTACCAATCCTCTGTCATGGGCAGGAACATCTTCCATTAAATCAAATTGCCCAAAGACCCAACCAACCTGCCCTTGAACACATTCAGGATTGGGGCACTCAGTTTCCCTGGGCAACCTGTTCCACTGCCTCACCATCCTCATGGTAAAGAATTCCTTCCCAATGTCTAATCTAAATCTACATTTTTAAAGTTTCAAACCATCACCCCTTGACATATAAGATACTGCCAATACTACTGAGCCCTGTACAGTCCACAGACTGTACAGTCCGCAGTCTGCTGTTGCTATTTCATTTGGGCACCAAATGTGAAGAGCAAACTGAGGCATAGCAAGGAGGACTACAGAGCCCTTGGAGCATCTGTAAGGGGCTCTGGAGCACAACTGGTCTACTGAGGACTGACAGAGTCCATCTATCAGAGGAGAGGAAGAACATACCTGATGGCAGGCTTGACAAGCTGGTAAGGATAGATTTAAACAAAAGTTGCCTGCAAGGGGAATCTCAATCCATCTGAGTCAGTTAGATGGCAGCACCAGCAATACATGCTCTGACTCAGGAGAAGGATCAGAGGTCAGTGGTAGAAGACTTGAAGAGCAGCACAAAGAAATTCCAGCTATTTTATCTAATAAAACAGTTTAATCAGTAGCATAACTTAAATGCCTCTACTCAAATGCACATAGCATGGAGAATAAACAAGAAAAATTAGGGATGTGTTCATGTCTGGAGGGAGTTGAGCCCTTTATATCAATAAATGTTTTGCCCTTTATGTCAATGACCAGTTTGAGAGACTGGAGCTGTGCCTTGCGAATGGATGAGGACCTGTCTGAGAGTTTAGGAGTTCAAAGGGAAAGTGGGGACACATGACATAGTGGGGGTCTGCTATGAGCCATCCACCTAGGAAGAGTGGGCTGATGACTTCCTCTATATGTAAAGTTAAAATAACCCTTCATTTATTCAAATATTCACAAAGCTTTTTGATAGAAATGCATAGTTACAAAAAGTCATCAACCTGACTAAATTAATTATCTCAAGACTTAATCTGAAAAATTATCTGATGAAATATTTGCTCTAAGACTCAGGAGAGCAAAGTTTAAGATTTCAGAGCTACCGTTATTAATATTTCCTCTGTATCTTAATTGTATTGCAAGACAAGTACCATTTTAACCTTGAAATACAATGACAATGATGATAATTCAATTTAAGCTAAAATATAGTATGTCTTCAGATCACTGAAAAATGCATTTAAATTTATTTCACCTTAAAACAAAAAATTAGATAGAGAGACAGAAACCGTATTTCATAATTCCATCGTGAATTTGTAAAGAGTTGCAGTACTTTCTGGAAATGGTTTATTTAAAACCAGAAATATTCACCTAGATTTTTATACTGAATTTTAACTCTTATCAAAAATAATTGTTCTCTGACGTTTTAAAACAATAGGCAGCCTATTGCCAGCTTCTACACCTCTACCAATGCTAGCTTCCTCCTGTTGCCAGTCAGGCATAATGATATTTTCATGAAGTTGCAGAGTTAACTGATTGATATTACATACAAAACTGTGGTAAGTTTCAATGGTAGAATTTTAGAGGGAAAGATCTTTTACAGCCAGTGAGAGAAGGATCTTTTACATCCAGTGAAACCAAGCCTGTGTTATGTATTGAAAACAGCAAAGGTCATCTGTCAGTGACCAAAACGTATTTTAGTGAGGAAATTATTCAAAATATACCCACATTTTATTTCTTATAAATGATACAGATTAATTCTGCTACTGAGGACCAAGATTTTTCAAATAGCCAATCTTCCATTTCATCAGAGACTGTCCCAAGTGATTTTTCCAAAGCAAATAAAAACAATAAAAATTAAAAAAAAAAAAAAAAAAGGAAATGAGAACATAAAATGAAGCAATATGGTGGAAAATAGTTACAGGAAAAGTTTATATCATTACTTATGATGTAAAACTAAATAAATAGAAATTAAAATATGATTAAGCACGAATCTGCAACACTTTACCATCTTGCAAATAGGAAAGAAAAAAAAAAAGACAATAACACAAAAAATGACCCTAAACACTCCATGAAACTGCATGGGCATAGCATGTAAATTAGGCTTACAGTTATGTTTTCTTTGCTAATGCTGCAGATAAATCTGATAATGTACTTAAAAATTAGGTTTTTTTATGTTTGTTTTTTTTTTCCAGATTGATCAGAGAAGTTGTGGATGTCTTATCCCTGGAGGCATTCATGATCAGGGTGGATGGGGCCCTGGGCAAATTGATTTAGTGCCTGATTTGGTGGTTAGCAATCCTGCCCATGGTAGGGGGCTGGAACTAAATGATTCTCAAGGCCTCTTCCAACCAAAGCCATCCTATGTTTCTGTATGATTTAATATAATCTGTACTAATAATAATTCCATACTCAAAGAAAAACCTAATAAAATTGACTAATAAAATTTCAACAGTATTTATCTCATTACAGACCATCAGAAGCATGAATATGGAGGAGACAAAGCAAAAAAAAAATTACAATTATGACTGACTGAAGTATTAAACAGACATGTAATGGACAGCAGAACTAAATGAAGACAGTAAAGGTAATTGATTAAAAGATTAATGGTAATGACAATGCTGTGAAAATCCACTTTTACAAAAAATATGAAGCCATAAAAAAAAAGAAAATAAACTTAACACTTAAAAACTTAAAGCAATCTAACCCTAATTTGTTAACTTCCAGGAAATGCCAGCTCGATACAATAACTTGATTCTTAAAATGAAATGGCACATTTAAACTGGAAAGAAATGTTATTCAATTCTGTTTACTTTAATAATCAGAACACTGCCTTTTCTGATCATCCATAGCAAAATGACAGATATTTATCCCAGAATTATTAATGTGAAACATTTGAGATATTAGAACATACTGCTCTAAATGTTCCTTTCAAATAATTTAAGAAGTGTGAAAAATAATGTTAAATTCTCCATAATAGAACTTTTAAATAATATCAAATGTTAAGCAACTGTCCTTGTTTTCAGTTATACAGAATTCTTCTGATGATAGATAACAATATATATAGCAATTATTTTTTTTAGTAATGAAGAAAAAGAAGGACATTATAGTTCTTTTCAAGAACTCAAGTAAATCTGATATATAACACTAGGTTGTTAGGAAATACTTATGTTGTTTGAAGAATAATTGGTTTTTCTTCCAGCAATCCTCACTATGCTATTATCATTATTATCATTTTTCAAGAAGAGGTTGGAAGGGAATGCCTGCACGATATGCACTGTGTAATAACACATCCAGGACAATACCTTTTACAAGTATTATAACAGCCAGGAGCGGGAAGAACTGCTATTTGGATCATAAAACCCAGTTTGAGAATGCCTATTTTATTAACATTGTGATATATTTTAAATATGATTGCTGCGATCAGGAAGAACATGGAAAAATGTATCACAACATGTCTCTAACTAATAGTTTCCCACAGTGACATAATAGAAAAGAATCATATGCAACATCTGCATCTGGCTGTTAAAACCCAAATCACTCATATTTAACAACTGGAAGATGAGATAGATATTCAGAAATGAAAAAAAATAAAAGAACTTTTAAAAATTAATAATTTATAGTGGACTTGGAAGGAGATTTGGCTTTTGTGTAAAACTGAATGCCTACTGGAAAGTAGTATACTTTTAAAAATTCTTTGGTACTATATTTTTAGTAACTTGGTAATGACATCTTTTAATTAGTACTTAGTCCTCATTCACCTTATCAAAAATACTCTTCAATGTGCTCCAGAGATTTAAGGATTTTCAATAGCTTTTAACACTTGGACAGAATTATTTCCAAAAATTTGGGAGAACAATTGTACCTAGCTCTCAGCTTTTAGGCTCACATTTAAAATTCTGTGTATGCGTTTGCTTTGGGAAAATATACACAGAGGCATTTAAGAAATTTTCAGAGTTCTGAGTAATCCAGAAAGAATAGCAATTTGACATTTTGTACAGATTAGACCACTAGGAAACAAATGAATATATATCTATTTTCCTGCAGCTGTGCAAGAAAGCTTTTGGAAATTTCAAGAACTTTTTTTTTTTAGCAGTTTTTTAACACTTGCAGGGATCTTCTATTGTGCTAATTTAGCTCCTTAATGTTAAGTGGGAACAAGTGTCTATACTGAATATTTGCTGATGCAAATCATCCAGTAAATTAGATTCAACACAGGGTTCCCGCCAGCTAAGCACCTGCTCCTGCCAAGTGCAGCTCTTTATTGATGTGACAGGTTCAGCCTTGTGCCACCTGCACTGTTTGACAACACTGATGATCACTTCTCACTCAAAGCCATTCACTAGAAGCCTTTACCTATGGTAAATCAACAGAGTAGGATGTTAGACAGAGATGTACAAACACTGGAGTTGAGGCCAGCTTTCATGAAGACATAATATCCAGCATCCATAGTGACACTGTTTCAGTCTGCGCTCACTGCCTCACATGCAGCACTGAGCCTGGCTTCATCCTCTTTTTCCACCCTCCCTTCAAGTACTAGTACCTAGTGTTGACATCTGAGCTCCACTAGCTACTGGCCTCCAACAAGAATTTCCATCCTCTAGGCCTGGCTATTCAGTCAGTGTTTTCAACCCACTGTACATCTAGCCCATGCATCAACAGCCTATAAGGATTTTATGGAAGACAGTGTCATAAACTTTCCTGAAGTCTAGGAAGGCACTGCTTTCCCCAGGATGGTCATTCTATCATAGTAGCATATCAAGTTGGCCAAGCATGCCTTCCCCTTAGTGAATTCAATCTGTTTACTGACAATGATGCTCTTGTCCTTCATGTGCCTGGAAAACAATTTCAGAATTATCTGCTACACCACCTTCCAAGGGATCAAGGTGAAGCTGACTGGCCTTATAGTTCCCTGGATCTTTGTCCTTGTCCTTCTTGAAGATAGGAGTGATATTGGCTTTCCTCTAGTCATCCAGCATCTCAGCCATTCACTATGATAAACTGAAGATTATCACAAGCCCGTGTTTGTCATATGCCAGATCATTAGCACTTGTGGGTGCATTTTTTCAGACAGGACACATGGGACCCTGCATCCTCTAATTACTTCATGTGCAGCTGAAGCTGTGAAGGTTGAAACCATTAAAGATTATAAAGACTACTAAAAATGCCATTATTTGGAAAGATTAGCTCTAGTTTAAAGGTGTTTTTTAAGACCTATCTTTCCCTTTGAGGGATGGAACTGCTGACAGCATGACATGTTCAATCAGCTGTGCTGGGAAGAGGCTGGGAAATATCCACACAGAGCAGGACTGAAGTTAGATCTGAGATGTCTTAGCTGGTTGGAAGGCTGAGGAGACTTTTCTTCAAAAGCAGCAGTCTCTGCCTTGTTACTGTTTGCACAGTGATACAAAATTCAAGTCAGGGAAAGGAATGTTTACATTTTAAACTGTATATTTTACTCAGATTACATTTGCAAACAGTCAGGAAATTGCACTCTCAGATGGACCATCCTAGGAAGCTCTCAAATCAGTGAGTATTTAATGAAATGTAAGGAGAAACTCAAATCCTAGGGGAAATTAATAGAGAGATACAAATACTTATTTTAAATGTTATATAAAGAGCAATATAGTTGATCAGTTTTACTAATTATAAAAGAAACATAACTGGCATACTGTGAGTGCATTTTACCATTGGAAATTTCCTGTTTTACTAGAAAACATACATCTAAAAAAAACCAAAAACATTTGCGGTGAACTCAGATTATTATTCCTGTTCTATCTTCTTCAGAGTTCCAAGTGTTTCACTTTTTTTCTAGAGGAACTAAAGGCAAAATTTCATATCCAATATTTAAAATAGGCCAGCATGAAGGAAATAAGACCCTTATACTACATAATTAAATGCACTACTTCTCCTCGCCCTGCCAGCAGAGAGTTATTGCTTAAATCATAAAATGGACAAAATTCACTTAATAAGCAGATATTTAAAGTGTAGGAAAAGGTTTATTTATTCAAGGCACAGTAAACACTTTTCAGATTTAGTCCAGTATTTTTGCTTGCATTTAGTATTATAGCAACGAAGTCACTGACAGTTACTGTTCTCCCTATTGCTCAGCAGTAACTATCTCTTAGTGAATGAGGAGACGCTTGTTAAAGGCAGCGAGGGCAAGTTCTCCTATCCTTATCAGTCTCTATTCACTTTCAGACTATTCCATTACAGTTTCTCTTTTATTATCCCCCCNCCTCCCCCCCCATCCGTTTGCTTAAGATCTTCTGTTTTCTAAGAACACTTTTCTAACTCAGCACTTTTTGCTTCTACTACATTGAAACAATATGGGGAGTAACGTTACTAATGGCAAAGGGACATTCAAATCCCTCATATACAAGCCCAGAAGTAACAGTTATGTACAGTTATTTCATTTAGGCTAGAACATGCCCAGTGAAAAAAGTAGAGTAGACAGAGATGTAATGAAGCAGGCTAGCTGATTTAAAGTGGAGGGTTCAGAATTTGATCTGCATAGAATTTCATCTATTTAAGAAACAAATTCAAGGTGAAACTACATTAAGTACATCTGCAGAAAGCCAAAAGTCTGACAAATTCCAGCTTTTCAGCCAAGAGTGAATCATTCTTCCCATTAGACTGTGATAAAATGCATGCCTAAGATTTAAGACTCTTAAGTAAATCCCGTCAACAACAGATATTTTACAAGCTGTGCATCATGAACAAATCTGGCATATCTCTATCTACTTTGCACTACTGATATCAACTCTTCCTGAACCCTATTCTATCAATAATTGGAGAACTATTGTTTTTCTAAAAGAGAGACACATTTCTCTTGGTCTGTGGCAACATTAACATTTTCCTTAGCAAAGAATATATTACTTCACTGTTAACATTCAGTGTAATATGGAATATACTTTTTCAGAAGATTAATTATTTAAATTCGCTATTTCTTTTCCCCAGATGTTCTACTGCCAGAGGTAATGCACAGCATTTATGATTATTTTGCCTAAAGAGCAGAGACTTCATCACAGAGTTTCTAATTATCTGTCAAGCAGAGCTTCCTTGAACACTGGCAGAAAGACCATATGCTTAAGGGTAATTGTGTGCTCCAAAACAACAAGTAGCTTTGTTATCTCCCACTAATACGGAGTCTCTGCATATGATGGCAATAACAGCCATGTTACTCTGACCTAAAGAGTGGTTTCAGCAGAAAAAAACAACATACGTTTGATGGTTAAGAGGTCTTCAATTCAGTCTCCACACATAATTCCTTCAAAGGTTTCACTTTTTATACTTTTTATAATGAATTTAATTTTTATAATGGACTTATGCACAGTTCCAATACATAACAAAAACAAACAAACAAAAAAACACACAAACCCCCCCCCACAAACATAAACGCATCAAGTGTTTTTCAAATGGAGCAAGAACATCATTTTGACTGGAACAACATGCCCAGTCTGAGCAAGCTGTCCCCATCCAGACATTAAACAAGCTGGCTAGCATCCCTCCAGGCTGTTCATTCAAAGTAGTCCAAAGATGACTAACTACCTGCTAGCCAATCCATGACATTAAGCCTTATTTTTAGACACTGGCTGCTCTTTCTATCTTAAAGATACCCTAACCTCAAGCGTATGTGTATCAGGAAAGCAGTGGGGTCAGTCTCCTGGTGGTTGGTGTTGCTTGCATACTCCCAAATCATCTGACAAATCAAAATTTTTTCTTCTTTCAATCCTGCTACCTGTCTCAATAACCTTTTATATGGTCACTGCATATACTTAAGTGGGATTACAGATAAAATTACTAGCAAAGACATTTGATGAATATATTTGTAGAAAAACACCTGATAACCACTAAGCAGTTTACACAATAAATAGAGGAAGGATGACAGCTACAATATTTTTGTTTGATGAATGGATATACTATGCAAGTATGAATTATGGCTAATTATAAACATCAAATAATCATTACAGCATGGTTACTACAGTAAACACAAAAATCAATTCATAACAATATTTAGACACTTCAGTCAAAGTGAAACCATTCCAGAAATTCAATTTAATTGTCCATAAATTTATATTTGTTCTATGACAAAGCAAGACATGTACATCAATATTACACTCAGAGCTGGAATGGAAATGAAAACAAAACACCTCATCCACTCAATGGATAGAATGGAGGAAGTTTGTAGTTTATGTTCTCAAATAATAAAAGCACAGGCAATATAAGAAAGTCTTCCAAACATAACATAATCTACTATCATTCTGCTTCATTATACAATCAACAGAAATCATACAGTTTTTCTGTCACTGCCCATTATTCAGGACTCCTGTTACCTTAAACTGTCCATCTGGTCATTTTTTCCATAGAGATGTTTGGATTTCTCTATGTGTTTTTTGTTGCTATTGTTTTGTTTGTTTCACTTGTGCTGAAGATAAGCTGTAGCAGGACCATCCATAATAGCAACTAAGAAAACAAGAAATAGAGAAAAATAACGATAATAAAGAAAATACGCTATACACAGCATGCACATTGTATCTGGATGAAATCAAAAAATAATATCTTTTCTAGAGGAGGCAGTACTGAGAATTACAGATCTATAAGTAGGAAACCTGAATTTTAGATAATAACTGTAAACAGAAATGGCTTCCTGGGCAGAACCCAGAACTGCATTTTATATCTATTGCATATCTTTCTATAGTATTGTACCCCTTCAGTGCATCAGTTTCCCTTCACATTTATAATCATGGCTTAGCTACTAAAAATTACTTCAGATGAGGAAGTAGAAAAGTTATCTTTCACAGAATATTATTAATTAAGAGACTAAAGCTAAGTCTATTTCAAAAAGTGTTGTCAAATTGGAGAATATTTGTGGAGTAAAGCAATTGGTGATGATGCTTGCACCATACACATTTCAGGCACTGAGGTAGCTTCAGTCTGTTTCTGTAGACTAAATATCTGTTAGCTACTGCAGTGCATTTTTCAGTTTAGCTTCATCTTGAAAAAAATCCAACACAACATATAAACCATAGAAAGGTAAGTGGAATTATAAGGATATGTACTTCTTGCCAGAGTTTCTCAGAAATAATCATACCTACATGTCTTATGAAGACATTTTAGTATTTTTACTGATGGTCCTATCTATCATAACTTTAAGATGTAAAGGGGAAGGGATAAGAAAAAGAAGTGTTTTGCCTATAAATATTTGGAGTATCTTCATTATGTCTTTATATATGCTAAAATATTTTTTCCTATCAGTGTTACAAATGGAAGGACAAGAGCATGAAAGAAGCATTCTGAGGTACATCTAGATAAGAATTATATTCAGCTGAGTTAATAAAGAATGAGGCAAGGTTTTTGTTTGCAGATAAGAATGAAAAACAGGAATCACTGCTGACTGTATACTAACCAAGTCAAGCATTAGCTTACAGACAATATTGTCAGTATATTGACTTTCTTTATTGACTTTCTGCTTGTTGCCATAACTTAATAATTTTAAGCTGTTATTAACTCATATCACAGAATCACAGAACTGTAGGGGTTTGAAGGGACCTCTGAAGATCATCTTGCCCAACATCCATGCTAAGGCATGTTCACGACAGTAGATTTTGCAGGAATTTGTGGACTTTACATTAATTAATTAATCACATTAATTTACATGAGTCAGAGATAATGTCTTAAGAATTTATTATGTACCTTAACTCATATCGCTTTTGCATCTTCATTACAGTCCCTCTCTCATTATGTTGTATTTGCAGTGAAGTCTCTTTACTCCTTCAGCATATTAAATATTCAAGAATATTGTAATCCCCTGGCATTTTGTTTTATGTAATAGATATCATTTAGACCAAGTTCTAAACACAAATTATTACTTTCAGGTGATCTCACCACAGTTTGCCTATTATTTTTTTAACACCATCAGGTGACTCACATGTTGTCAAACTCAGACATAAACTGCCTAAAAATCTGCTTGTTTCAGAAGTAGAAGCCCAGTGAAATACATCAGCAACTCAACTGAGCAAAATTAAATAATATGCCCACTTTTATATTAAAGAACCAAAGCTTGTTATAAGATACTGACACATGCCCTAAGAGATGCTCTGGCAAAATCCATCTATCACATCAGTGATTTTTGTTACCCTGAGCACACCACTGCTTAGTATGAACTTCCATTTATCCATCTTCTTATCTTTCGGTATGTATGTGTCATCCTTCTTATTACTTCCTCAAGGTATTTCCTTATTTATTTGAGTCTTTCATATGTGTAGATAACACAACTGGAGAACAAAATAGACAGTATATGTCAAGCCTGAAAGACTGCTTTTTTTATTCAAGCTACATTTCTGCTGACTGTAAATATTTAAATGCCAATGTAGCAAACAAGAACTCTCCTAGACTAAAAATATTTTCATTTGAAATACGTCACTATATTGCAACAAGTTAAACTTAAAAGAAAGAAAAAGTGCAAGCCTATTTGAAATACTGCAGCATAAGGCACATAATCACCTGTTTCTTTCTTCACCTGACACTGTTCTTCCTAAATGATTCAAACCAATCTTTATTGCCTCCTATCTGACCAGTTGAAAAAAAAAAGTACATACAATGAAATTTTATGGCAAATACTTTGCTTTACTACAGTCCATGTATCACATGCCTTTTTAATAATCCGAATATTCACATCTCAAACTAGATTTTCTGAGGATGGAGTAAAACAGAGGAAAAGCTGTTGCTCTGCGAAGAGCAACTATCTATTAAAGATCAACTTCACCCTCCATATAATGAAACTAACAGCACCAGTTTTCCCAGACTTTCGTGGGACAGAAGGAGATTCAGATAGGATGATTTATTTCTTCTTATTTAATAAGGCTGTATAACTTATCTTCATGAAAATAAATGGTGACATGTTAAGCCTTACACAATAACACAAGATTCACGGGTTAAGTGACTTTTAAAGAAATAAAAGGCTGGAAGATTTTCTGTTACTCAACATTTTGCTTGTCCAGACTGATTGCTAATGAGTAACCATTGATACTAGTCTTTGGAGCTGAAATGAAACATACGTGTGCATGCTAAGGTATCGTGTGCTGGTTAGTGAATGATGAGTGTCTTTGGATTTATGAAATGTTTTATCTAGAAATGTTTAATCTGGAAACACGAGTATGTGATTAAAGCAATAAAGTGTAGAAGAAATGTGTTTGAAGAAGTGCACTGTGAAGTTCCACAAACACTAATATAGAAACTATGACTGGGTAATTTTGTTATCTTATTTATACCATGTAATTCACTTTTGAGGGATTTGGGATTCCTTGAAGGTATCAACTTGTGAAAAGAGCCATCTGTACTTCTGATGTGCTTTAAATATCTCCTGCATTATTTTTAAATGACATTAACCTATGTCAAGAAGAGAACACAATTTAGAAAGGACACTGTAATGGGGATATCTTAAAATACTTCAAATAATGCATAGATGAGATTCATTATACATAGTGCATTACTAAGCAGAATTTTCTAGTGTAGCCTTGTTATTTGATGTATATTATACCATGTACAGTCAGAAAGAAAAAAAAATACACCCCTACATTATCTAATATCTGAGCAACTCAGATTAAATGACAGATCTTTTACATATACCACTTCATCTTTTGTTTCTAGACTTGCTGGATTTTCCTGTCTTCAGGACAGCATAAACTAAAAAGAAAGGACAAGATGATAATAGCATACTATGTGGTACATCACATCCAGTGCCATCCTCCCACACTTCACTTGTGTTCTGTTTTCATGACATTGCTGTTGATGATGTAGATAGACGTGTCAGAAAGGTAAGTACCCTTCTTCAGATGTCTGTTGAATGTATTATTGGATAGAAGTACCACCAGACAGTGAAGGTTAAAGGAGACCGATGAGTGCGTTAGGATTTTAGGAAGGAGGAAAAGATGCATCTTGGAAGAGGATGTTGATCACTAGTAATCTGTGATGGTAGATGAGGTAGGGTACAAAACAAAGAATATACATATTAGCAGCTCAGGTTGACAAAGCACAGTTTGAAATAAGTGAAAACAGAAAGGAAAGGGAGAATCTTTTGAAGAAAATTTAGAGCACAGAGATTTTAGCAGGAAAAAAGGTACCTACCTCAGATTTTGCTAGTTTTAAAAGTTATTTCATTGGTGAGTGTAGAAGGAAAGTATATCAGTAATCTTTCCCTCCATACATCTCCTCTAGTTTCCTTGACATAATCCAGTGTTTGCAGCACTTAGTATTTCATGTACTTCTTGTGTTTTTACTTTGGGATTAAAACTACAGATTTCTATGTATTGTTCTCAGAAAACAAGCAGAAATTTGGTGTTCGCAAAGTCAAAACTGACTTGACAAGCTAATCACACGCTGTGTGAAAAAGTACCTCCCTGCATTTCCTCTAGATTGACGACTTGGCCCATTCATTCAATATTTCTGGTTCTTGTCCTCCAAGAAAAATTAAATATTTACTCCCTATTTCATATTTATATAATTCAACATTTTATAGACACTTGCCCTCTACCACATGACGTTTTTCCAGCATCAATTCAGAGATATGCAGAGCAGTAGAAGAAAAGCTTATGTATAGCAGAAGATCATCCATTCTTTTCCAGGAAAAAAAAAAAAAAAAAAAAAAAAAAAACTTACATTGTTCTAGCGTAGTTTTTCTAGAGCATTCTGGCAGAAAATAACACTTCTCTTCATATTGGACTGAAATTAGTTCACTTGCCAGATATTTCAGTCATCTCTATATGACCTTCACACATCAAGCCAAATGCCAGACATAGCCATAGCTAAGACGCATTAGAGGAAACAAAAAGAAAAAAGCAAGGAGCTGACATTAAATTTCATAACTTTTACTTGGTATAAATCCAGTGTTCTGTTATAATACTTGGGAGTTTTTCAAGGATTACTAGTATCCTTTCCTCAGGCATCTTTAAAATTGGAGTTCTTGGTCGATTTAATAATATTTTTGCTTATATATCCATATAAATTAAAACATATTTAATGAATTACAATGAAAAAAATAGGTTGCTAACAAAATTTTAAGTAATTCGGGGATTTTTGTCAGAACTTTTGAACTAGGTTTAGTAAATATAACAACTGTGGTATGAGAAATATTTCTGGCATATACAAGCAATGACATTTCTTAAAGAACATTCCATGGAGTAGATTTTCATACTTTAATCTTCTCATGTCAAGCTTTTCAGAAAAGAAAAAAGAAGGCACATGAGAAAACAACAATTGGCAGATAAAGCATGCTTCTAAAGAGAGAAAGCATGGTTTCTTCAGTGGTTTTTTTTTTGTTTTTTTTTGTTTTTGTTACAAAAGTAGTACAATATATATATGGAAAAATAGTCATGGACTCAGAACTGATCTCACTAAAGCAGTAAAACTAGTTTAGATCTTTGAAGTGATGACTCCGTGTTTTATCTTGGCAAACACCAAGATTACAGAAAATTCACATTTCTGCTCACCACAAAAAGAGTAATATCTATAGAGTATTAAAATAGTGGGACAGAGTTCATGCTCATCTCATCAACACTATTGGAACTGTGCAACTTTGAAATGCTCCGGAAAAAAAAGTTTGTAGCTATGGATTCAGCAATACATCCTTCTTTCTTCTTTTCTTTTTTTTTTTTTTTCCAAGGCACATTGGATATCAGCTTGATCAATCACTGATAAGATATCCTTTATAATAAAGACCAAGTCTAGTATGCACTCAAATACACTTACAGTTCTGAAGACTATAGTAAGCAGAAAGGTCAGGGGGAAGGATGCTTATTTTGGCTTGGGAAAAGTTTTCTATTTTTATTTATTATCCAATCCCTGGGAGGCAAAGCAGGGGAATATATAAATGAACACGAAGAAACAAAATTTGCAAAATAACTTTCTTGAATTATTTCTCTTAGAATTAACTCTATGTACTGTCATAGACCAGAATTTTGTTACATTTGGCTCTGCATAACGCAGACAAAACATGCTGAGGGTACCAAATAATAGTAAGCTGGCTATGGCAACACACAGTCTTACTGAGCTCAAACAATTCAGAAAGTTCTTTTTTTGAAACAAACCCCTCAAATGTTGTGGTTTAACCCAGCAGGCAGCTAAGCCCCACACAGCCTATCTTTCACTCCTCCCCTCCCTCCCCTCACAGTGGGATGGGGGAGAGAATCAGGAAAAAAAAATGTAGCAGAACTTATGGGTTGAGGTGAAAAACTAGGAGGGCTGCTCCGAAAGTAATGCCTCCTATTTTGTCAATTTGCCCATGACGTCAGAAGCAGGCAGGGGTATGGTAGTAGAGGTTGAATCTTCTGACCAATAAAAATAAAAAGACTTTTGCATCCTCTTTGGTGAAGAAAACTTCATTGTCAGAGGTAAATATTTTCCTGCTCTTAGAGCTCCCAAATATGGGGTTTCCACTAGCAGTGATTGCATCCAGTGATGATCTAACTAGTCCCATTTCATGGCCATTTCCTATATACAGATTTTTGGTAAATAAATAAATACAGACCATTTTTGTAGCCAGGGAATGGATAGAGAGGTGTTAGTCAGACACTACATCCTATTGTGCATTCTGGCTTGATTTAATTACATTAATAACAAAATTTTAATTTCAGCATTAACATCAGTTAGTGTGTAGTCTATCTTGTGATTTAATCATGATTATGAAGCTACACTGTGTCCTCCAACTCCACATTTAGAGGAGAGTAAGAACAACTAAGAGGCTGGAATTTAAAAACAATTTGTATCCCCTTTGGGATAATTTAAACTTTTTGCCTCTAAAAACAATGTTTCCTTTCGCATACCCTCTACTTCTCTCATTTGCATATGTATAATATCTATGGGTCTGAAAAATACTTTTTCCTAAAACTCATTTTGGAAGCCTTACACATTTTTAGTGCTGTAGAAGACTATCAGAAAGTATGTATTAAAACCACAGTGGGGAAGAACTGCAAAATGAATTGGACCTTTCAAAAGAATTGGATTAGACAAAGCTAGATTAGAAAGAATTCTTGACATTACTTTATAAAACTGAAGAATCACTATCTGTTTTCTTAGATAGTCACCTCCTTTTTGGAAGAACAATTGTATACAGCTCAGTAAAGCTTCTTAGGGCATTTCTTATTTTCTACTACTAAATTTATCTTTTCCTTACTGTTAGGGAGCTGAGAAAATTAGAAACCCTGCAATAAAGTCGGAGGGATAGAAATAGCTTTAAAGAAATAATTCATACATGACTCAGTTCAAATGACCACATAAAAGAAAAATAAATTACACTTTGTTTCTTAATAAGGAAAGAAGATTCAGTTAATACTCTTGAAAGTAATATCTCTATTCATTTACTTTCAGGCCAGCAAAGGAAAAGATATTGCTTCCTTAAATGCAGTGACTCAGACTTTATTGAATAAACCTGTTGTAGAAAAATCTATACACATAAGAATCGTTTCTATGGGTAGAAAACTGCTGTAAATAAGGATGTACATAAGTATAATCAACTTCATACAGCTTCACAGATAGGCTTATAAATATCATTAAAAAATCCATAATAGCTATTTGGTGTTTTTGTTTCTCATGACCTCTTTTTAAAAAGAAGGTGTTTTTTTTGTTTGTTTTGTTTTAATTTGATTTTTTTTCCTCAGAGGTGAAGCTAACACAAGTTTAATGAGAAGGGCTAATGCAAACTCAGCAAGGACCACATGAAGTCAGGAAGTAGAAAAGATATGTTCACAAACTCAGAGCACACCATATGCCACATGAGTTATCAAGTGAGACATCATACATAATAGGTTGTACAAATAACTGAAACTTTCTATGCATATTAAACTTGTCTGCTTAATACAACTCCAATTCACTCATAACGTTCCAGATTTCTCCATCACTCACTCAACTACACTGGCTCAGGTTGTGGTTGGCCCTTTTGGCTGTCAGGGCACACTGCTGATTCTTGTTCAACTTTCATTGCCCAGAACCCCCAGATCTCTTCCCTTGGAGCTGCTCTCCAGCCTCTCATACTGCATTCCGTACACATACCCAGAGTCCAGGAGAGCCATTTTCATTGACCAGTTAGCAATGCTGTGCCTAACACAACTGATAAAAAGAAACTCTTGTTACTTTTAACTATATGGTTTGCATATCCAGCAGTAATGAAGAAGAAGAGAAAGTGAGTCACAGTTAATTTTGGATATAAAAGCTTAACTGACAATGTCAATAGTCATTCCCAAAGCATGGATAAGGTCTCAGATAGCTGCAGGTAGAATCTGATACAGACACAATTATTTTTACAAAAGTTCCTTGGAATAATTCTGTTTCCAGCTTCTCAGTGTCTTTTTGTAACTGTGACAGTATGACAGTAACATTTCAATTACTGAGAAGATAATCACAGTTTTATCACAGCTTTAAGCTAATAGGGACTACTTCATCTCCCATGGAGATATGATACATCAGTAATGCATATCTCACAGTGACACGGTTTTTTGAATGAGTAAGAGTAATTTGAATTCTGTTTTTTTTTTTTTTTCTGTT
>JACDJE010000657.1:0-87782 GCA_016647715.1 Pavo muticus | reverse complement strand
TTTCTTTTTTTTTTTGTCAGAAGACATCATCTAGCTCAAAAAAAAAAAAATCACATTTACAGTTTCTCTATTATCCTTTTTTTTTCTTTTTTAAATCAACCCTACATTTCATGTGTCATGCTTATAACAATCTGGGAGAACTTGTTCCTTTTAAGATTGCTCTCACTTATTTACTGAAGCAAGAGAGTCCATTCTGGATGTAAACCATGCTAACACTACATTGTAATACTCCCTGTGAAACCCTAGCAGCACGTGCCAGCAATGTGCACTTCACAGCCCAGAAAGCCAACTGTATTCTAGGCTGCATCAAAAGAAGCATAGCCAGCAGGTTGATGGAAGCGATTCTGCCCCTCTACACTGCACTGGTGAGGCCTCACCTGGAGTACTGCGTTGAGATGTGTAGTCCTCAGTACAGGAGAGACATGGACCCAATACAGCACATCCAGACGAAGGCCACAAAAATGACCCAAGGGATGGAAAACCTTCTCTATGAGGACAGGCAGAGAGAGCTGGGGCTGTACAGCCTGGAGAAGAGAAGGCTCCAGGGAAACCTGAGAGCGGCCTTTCAGCATCTAAAAGGGGGGGCTGTAAGAAAGAAGGGGACAGACCTGTTATCAGAGTCTGTGATAGGACAAGGGGAAATGGTTTCAAACTAAAAGAGGGGAGATTTAGATTGGGTATAAGGCAAAAAGGATGTGGTGAGGCACAGGAAAAGGATGCCCTGGGGTGTGGTGGGTGTCCTGTCCTTGGAGACACTCAAGGTCAGGCTGGATGGGGATCTGAGCAACCTGATCTAGCTGTGCATGTCCCTGTTCATTGTAGGGGAGTTGGGCTAGAAAACATTTTAGGGTCCCTTCCAACTCAAAACATTCTATGATTCTATGAATATTTGCTTCCATCAGATCAATAGGCTGACTTCATTAGATAGCCATACAATTGCTAGAGCTGACACAGGGAAGTGTGAACACATACCTGATCCAGAGATAGACATGAGACAGGAAGGGAGATAGAGAAACAAGGGAGCACACACAAGGCTGAGTGAGATTTTAAGTAGCAATCTATGAATATCTCATCATATGCCATCATGAAACAGCAGAGCGAAGGGCAAAGCTTCTTCTATGCATTACATGGTGGAAACATTCTGCTATTTTTTTTAGGCTTTTTATTCTCTGGGAATGAGGAAAAGACTTCACAATCATCATGTGCTGATGAATTCAGTACTTTGATAAACTGACTGTTGAAAATGCTAACTGAAACTTAATTTTAAATTACTTGAAAATTTTCAGTAAATACAAGCAATTCTATAATACAAATCATCTTGTTGCATCATTTTGTTTTTTCAAGGGTATATAATGGCTAAGATGTCTATCATTAACTGAAGCACCCACATACTTGAATCAAAATAGGTGAAGAGAGATGAGTACCTAACATCTCAGTAATTATCAGCAGTAACCAAAGAGAGGCAAAAGCAGAGCAGTACATCTATTTTTTTTTTTTTTTTAATTGATTTTAACTGTGTGGGTACACCAATCCTGCATAACTCACGTCTTTCCACTTTGGACATTTGATGTGGCCCTTTCACAAGACTTTTTTTTTTTTTAATTTCTGATATAATGTGACTTTATTGAGCTAGTGTTATAGGCACGCTTTTGAAATTCTTTAGACAACACATTTTAATCCTTTCAAGCTAACATTAAAAGTGTTTCAAACAAACAAACAAACAAGAAAATAAGCACTCCTTAAATCAAGAAAATGAAAAAAAAATCCTTCTAGGTTATATACATGCTAAAATAGAAACGCATATCCTTTAAAAATATGAAGAATATTCCATCAATTTTCTTCATAATTCAAATTGTGGGCACTGAAAATTCAAAGGAAACTTAATTAATTATTATCTTAAAACTTCAGTAGACTAGTTAGTAATCTAGTTCTCATTTATATTAAAGAAGATTTCTCAAAAGAAAACCCTTTCCAGTGAAAGTCATGGCTATTTTTTTTTTTTTTTGTCTCTTGACAGAAAACAATCATATTTTGCTATCATTAAGCAGAACAAGTGGCCTTTTCAAGATAAAGGACGCATGGAACTTGTCATGAAATAAATACCACTACTGAATTAAAATACCCATACTAATAAATACTTATTTTAAATGATCAAAAAACAGTCTTCCTCATTTTTTAATTTTACAGGATGTCAGTGGGCAACAAAGGAAAGTCAAGACATAGAGAGAAAATGGAACAATACAAAAACATGGATATAAATTCTCACGTCAATATTTTTTGTGATCTATTCAGCAGAAAAGAGGAGGTGATAATCTTAATGTAGGTAAAATTTATCAGTATATTAGGGGAAAAGGAGAAGAGAAAATAAAAAAATCTGGCTGTTCTCCTGCTCACATAGCCCAGGGAGATACTGGTCACTTTTGCTAGCTGAGGAGTAACTTCTTGCCACTAGGCCCCAGAGCGAACTTGACAGGGCCAGTCCCTGTATATTAGTCCGCAGCCCATACCACTGCAAGGGCTTCTCTTTCCCTAGAGTACTTGGCACTTGTTATTGCTCAGTTTCACAAGGTCCATTCCTTCAGTCTGTTCAGGACCTCTGGCACGGCAGAAGGTTATCAGCTGTTCCCACCGGTTTAATGTCATCCTTAAATGTGGCAGGGGTACTTTTTACTTCTTCCTGAAAGAAAATATTAAAGGTATCAAACAGGACATCTTCCAAGAGAGATCCCATCAGTGCTCCAACATTTTACTAACCTCAAAGGCCAGTAACTACAAAGCACCAGCCACCAACTATAGTCTACTGAGAGTTGAGAACCCAGCCAGTTTTTCTCTCATTCTGTATTACCTGCCTCCAGGTTGTAGCTTCCTAACACGCACAAAGTATGTTGTGAGAGACCCAGTACAAAGCCTCATTAAAGTCAACGTAAACAACTTTTAAGATCTTATCCTTCATAGGATTTTTTCTTCTTATCTCACATTAGAGCAACAACAAAATACACTAGACTGAACTTATTAGCTGCTGCAGTACACAGCCTGAAAAAAAATAATACTTTTTCAACAGAGTACCATTTCCAAAGCACCAGCAACAATAGTCTGTTTTTTCTCTAGCTAAAGATGATGTTATTATCTCTCGTCCTTTTGTTTTTATTAACTTTTGGTGGCTAGAACTATAAACACCACATACTCGTGCCTTTCCAGTAGTGTTCCTTTTCAGCTTTTTTTTTTTTTTTTTTTTTTTTTAGATGAAGTTATTAAGAGCAATAGGAAAACCTGATAAATTAACTGATTCACTAAAGGGTATTGAAAAATACTCATCTCTCTAGGTTAAATCTGCTCCTTTAGAAGAAAATGAATCCACTGGAACAAATTATTTCCTGATATAACACCAATTACTCTAGTAAAACTTCGCTAATTTATCCTACAAAGTGTATTTGATGCCTCTGCTGGAATCTTAAATAGACAAAAAAATGGAGACAAAACATGATATGTAGATTTGCATGAAACCAACGGAATTTTTTATCCATAAAGACTGCTTTTGCCCTCTAAAAGGCAAATTAGCTTCCTTTCTTGGATATTAGATGATAATGTTGTTCCATCCGCAATATATTTCCAGGCCTCCAAAACGTAAAGAACTTGTTCTGAGCTGGGATACAAGATCTGAGACAATTGACTCTGCAGCATTTGCAGACAACATACTTAGGCCTAGAACATACTTTAGACATAGAAAATAAGATTACTAACTACATGCTATTGCTATCTTGCTCTGAAGGAGAATTCTACTCTCACAGTTTGGTAACATAAACAGAAAAGTCAGTGAAAGAAAAGGGCAAGGGAAATAAATATACTCAGGAAGTAAGCAAAACTGTTAAGATACAAGCAGGGAATTCCCATTAATGTCTCTTGTAGCAGTCAACATATGCTGCATTTGTATACCTTAGGAAAAGACATTGAAAGAACAGAAAAATGCACCCGAACAATGCACACAATGAACAGCATAGAAATATACAAAGGTATGTGCAAAGTGTGCACCACTAGCAGACTTCACAGAACTTTGGCAGGTATATGTGCATCTACATTTTCTGCCCTGAAAACAGGATTAAAGGTCATTGACAATTCAAATGAGAGCAGATAAAATCGGAAATAAGGAAAGTAATGATTTTGCCTTTGATTTCTGAGGAAAATCATCATTATCTGTTATTGCTTCTACAAACTCAAAAACATTTTGAAAATTTGTGTCAATCTTTTTTTTTTGGGGGGGGGATGGAAGGAAGGTGCAGGAGAAGTATTTACTTGTTTACTTACTAAACTGAAATTTTATCTAATTTTATCCATATGTCTTTATTTTCTTTACAAGATAAACACTTTCCTAATTATAGACACATTCTTGAAGCGCAGAAATAAAATTCACTTTAGTTCTTTAGAAGTCAGTGATTGCATTGTGACTCAAACTTTTAGTCTGAACTTCTCTTTGAAATTTTTTTATAGCTGGAATTAAATCCAGCATTATTAGTATGAGTGATCTGTTTATCTTCTCACACCATGTTATCCCTCATTCTTGTACCCTACAAATATTGACATTGACAGTCTGCTACAGCATCTTTGTACATTAGTCTTCTAGTTTTCAATGCAACTACTGCTTTAAAGCATGAAACTACATTTTTTTTTCTAAAACACATATTAATTCTAGCAAAATAATTCTTTATTTATGCTGTGATAAAAGAAAAAATGTAAAAGAAAAACAGGCCAGAGTGTTCTGACAACATTTCAAATTAATTATTTTTCTATATATATTCTGACTGAATGCTTTGAACTAACCACATCTTCAGAATCCAAAGGGATAACTGTTTAGGCAATGATAGCCCACCTCTATAAAAGCTTGCAGTAAATGAAGATGTATCTTTAAAATCCTTTTCAAATTAACAATGCTCTGTAAGAGTATGTGGAAGAAGAGTGTCTGCTCTTTTACAGATATACGGTGAAAGGAGCCATAAACTAAATATACAAAAGGGATGTCATTGATAGGGATATGAAGAGCATGGAAATGATTATTTTATTTTTAATGAAGATTATCTAAAAACTTCACCAAAACAGGATAATAAGGAAAGGGAAGGAGATAAATACATAAAACCTGACCTGTTTTATTTTATCAAAAAACACCAAACAGCAATGAACACTTGGAAAAAAAATACACCTACTATGTATTTTAAATATGACATCTCTCAATGAAGTCATTCATTTAATTTAATAGAAATGTTATGATTTCATAGAAAAATATGACAGCTACATCTCTTTGCATTGTATGGCCAAAGGTAACAAGTAAATTGACTGCTTAGCTGATAAAATTAAGTCTGTTTCAACACTGACATTGAACAATATTCAAGTACTATCCCTCCCAAATAAAAGGAATGATTTTTCTCTTCACATGGCCCCCAACACAAGCTTTTCTTGCAGATGCACTCAAACACAGAGGAATACACTAGAGAGAGCAAGAGTAATGAAGGAATATCCCCAAGCACTGCAAGAAAAAGGTTTGTCGCATCAAAAAAAAAAAAAAAAAAAAACATTTAGGAACAGAAAAAAAAATTGTAATATGTATAATATAAAGGATACAAAATTTTAATGTCATTACCTTAAAAATACATTTGGTACATTTTTTGGCATCTGATTATAGGAAACCCCCAGAGAAATCACAATATTACCTGAATTTGCCATACTTGAAAGTATTTTCTTCTTATTCTGAGGTCTCTCACAGAGAAGTTGTAGAAGTAATGAGACACAGTAGATGGAGAAAAAAAAATACACCATAATAAAAAGAGAAAACAAACAAACAACAGAAATGAGTATGTTCTCAGTGCTACCAATATGTCTACTATTTTCAGACTCTTCCTTCTCCTCTCAGTTAATGTTTCTACTAGGTCTGATCTCCTCTTCTGGATGGCAGGAAGTGCAAGTGTCTGAGAGCATTTATTTTTCATATTAAACACCACATTAACTGCATTAATCAAACACATCAGAATAAGAAGGAGGAGGTGGAAGAGAGAATGTTTTACAGCTAAGGAAACCTTGAAGTATTTTGTCCTCTGGCCTTACACCCTTCTGCCTCATCATCTGTTATCTCACTGACAGCCTCTTTGAATCATCACTCTTAGTAGCCTCCTATCTGAATGCCCTTCTCATTAGGCAGCAAACTGTTTCCCTCTTTGTCACACTCTAATGGTAAAACAGCCTTTTTTCAGTCTCTTAAAATAAGCTTTTGCAATCAAATGACATGGATTTAAATGTCTAGGGAAATTTCTAGCCCTAGCTTTCTTCACATAAATATGATAAAAACAATTAAAACATTTTTTCCCTTCTCTTTGAGATCTCAAATATCTTTCCCTTACAACAAGAGAGTTAATCTTATTGCAGAGTGTGTTCTTTGCCTTTGACATTTAGCAGAATGAATGACTGATAACAGCATTATTTAGGTAGCAGATTAATGTCTACGTAGATTCAAGAGTAGAAAGAAAGAGGCATTCAAACTCTGTGTCCTGATACCTGAAGTACTATAAATTAGAAATGTCAAAAATGTAATTAATCAATCCACATGCATTGATTTTTTTTTTTCTTAAAAGTATTACCAGAAAGGTAAAGAACTCTTCAACACCAAACCATATCCAATCATACCATTTGTATCTAAAAAACATGTGACATTCCTCATTATTTTTGAAAAATATCCTGCCATTTGAAGAAGAGCCAAACAAAATTATGCACTAAATATATATTTCTTGAATATCTCTTCATGGGATGAATATATATACTGAATATTTGAAATACAAAAGGACAATGATCTTTCACATAAATACCATTCTACCCAATATAGTTGTCTAATTTTTATCACAGTGTAGTACTGTAGAAAACAATCAAATTACTTCTAAAGAAAAATAAATAAAAATATGAAGATTATCTGATTAAGTGAATTCAATTTTCTAATTAAGACTTTGGCAATAGAACATAACTAGAAACTAAATTCTTGTACTTTCTAGAATGAAAAGCAGACAAAAAGTGAAAGCACTTATGTTCTTCAGATGCATCACTAAATACATTAGTATATTCCCGTGCAAAATCAACTTTTTCCTCACACGCAAAACTTGTCAAATATTTATATACAGTTCTGCCTAATAAGTTCTCTGTAAATGAGCATGTGCTTGGTATGTGAGTTACTGTTTAAAACAAAAATCTGAAAGAACAGATTCAAAAGGATTTGAAAGTAGTCTATGAGAACAAGAATACCAAATCATAGAACACTTATAATGATGCAGATTATCTAGATGGCTCACTTCAACTTCTTTATTATAGGTCCATTTTCATAGTTTTGACAGAGCATAACTGTGATCTGCTGAGTTAATAACAGAGAATTATTTCTTTGGAGAGCTGGAATAAGTTTGGTTACTGCAAGTGGTGCTCTCTTATTCCCAAATATGTAATTGAATATAACTAGAATAAGCTTTTTATATGTACAGAAGGACTTTGGTAAAAATCATAATTAGCTCCAAAATATTGAGAGAGAGAAAATGTCAGAATTGCATTCTACCATTTTAAATCTAGGCTTTATGATACAGATGTTGATTTTAAATTCAAAACTTGAATATTATGTCCTGGATTCAGCTGGAACATAGCTGATGTTCTTCACAGTGCCCAGCATGATGCTACGTTTTGGCCTTAGGAGGAAAACAGCACTGATAACATGATGTTTCTAACTGTTGCTGTACAGAGCCAAGGATGTTTCAGTTTTTCAGCTTCTCATACTGCCCTGCCAGCAGGGGGAAGAACACCAGGAGCTGGGAAGGGACAGATCAGGACAGCTGTCCTAAATCAGACAAAGGAATATTCCATACCATATGGCATCATGTGAAAAAATGATAAAACTGAAGGGAGTTGGTCAGGGCAGGTTGCCACTGATCAGCGAATGGCTCGGCATCAGTCAGTGAGTGGTGAGCAATTACTTTGAGCACCACTGAATCACTTCTATGTGTGTGCGTATATATATATATAATCATCACTGTTATTTCTCTTTTTTGTCTTAGTAAGTAGTTTTTATCTTTTTTGTTTGTTTGTTTGTTTTTTCTTTCTAATTCTCAACCCCACCCCACTGGGATAGAGACAGTGAGCTAACAGCTGCATGGTGTTCAGCTGCTTGTGGGTTAAACCACAACAGTTGTGAAAGTATTGCCCACAGTTAATTCAGTTCCTGAGATGGACAGTATTCTCTGACTGTGGAACTATTCAGAACTGGGCTTCTGTTCAAGATTGCTTTTTTTAAATCATTCACGCTGTGGATCCATGCATTATTTACTGCATATTATCCAAACACTATACCGAATACAGAATAATTAATTGTCATTGGGCTATCTATGGCTTTGATACCACAGTATTTACCAGCACAATTCACATCTGAGACAAAGATTTTCTGTGATTTCCTTTAACAAGCTTTAAGTTAACAGGCGATGACATAAAGAACTGAATTGTTGAACATCTCCACATTTAGAGTCACATGATTTTTAAAGTTCTCAACAATATGAGGCTTTTCATATTCATATCATTGTGCAGATCCTAAAATAGCTTAATTATTTCAGGCTCCAAGCTCCATAAAGAGAAATGCGGAAGACTTTTCTGACAAGCTGCAGATATTTTGATTACTTAATTTGCCTACCATCATACAAGAAAATCTCAGCCACAGAATGTAGGCAACGATCGACCATCATAACCAAAAGAACTTCTCAAATTCACTACATGACTTTTCTGAAAAGACTGAACAACACTTTCAAAGCAGTACCATTCCTCATTACAAGTTCTGGCTCATTTTCAGAGCACTACTTATTCAGAAACAGTATGAGACAGATTCAAAGGTGAACAAGTAATATGGCAGATCCCTGTTTTCAACCTCAGTATTTGGTGTTAATTAATATAGAGCGCTAAGAGAAAAAAAAATCCCACAATCAAAGCCCATATTCTGCTATACTATCTGCATGTTGTATATTGCAATGAATTGCTCCTTTCAGCTCCTTCTGACATTAATGCACAGAACGGCCAGAAACTGGAGCACAGGAAGTTCCACACAAATGTGCGCAAGAACTTCTTTACGGTGAGGGTGACGGAGCACTGGAACAGGCTGCCCAGGGAGGTTGTGGAGTCTCCTTCTCTGGAGATATTCAAGACCCGTCTGGACGCCCACCTGTGTGACCTGGTGTAGGGAACCTGCTTTGGCAGGGGGGTTGGACTCGATGGTCTCTGGAGGTCCCTTCCAACCCCTACGATTTTGTGATTCTGTGATTCTGTGATGTACATTATTGGAACCTAACAAAGTGTTGCTTATTCTAATTGCATTCATATTCCATCATCACAAGTAGGTTCACTCATTTATACTCATGCATTCATGCAGGATGGTGACTTCTATTGCTCCACCAAGTACCATATAAAAGATTCTTCACAAAAGCAGTTTCTTTATTTAGCTAGAAGGAAACATTATCAACCATGATCAAATTTGTAAATTATGGCAGCCATGAAAGTAACTCAAACGTACAATACTATTTTAAATGAAAAAACATAACCCTGAAGAAATAACATAGCTACAAAAAAAAAAAAAATATGCTGTGAGGAACTACTAGTGTGAGGCTGTGAAATGGATAATTTTAGTATCCGTATGTCTGATTGCTATACAACTGAATTTTCATAGAACATCAATCATAAACGGATATTTCAATGAGTCATTCTTACTCAGAAAACCTATCTGTAACAAGAGCAGACTCCTGAGCCAACACTGTCACACAGAGCTTGACGAACATATGTCGCTCTGAATCAGGTGATTTAGAAAACTTAGACTGCAGATGTACTATAAATAAACAATAGATGAAATTGCATGTAAAGTGAAACATGCCTTAGTTCTTAAATAAACCAGATAGCTTCTGAAATTTTCCATGGAAAATAATTATTTAATTCCATACATGCACATAAAAGTTGTGAAAATTTTTACTCTTTTCCACTGGAACCACAGGAACTACTTCAGTTTTAATACAAAAATAATGCAATAAGCCACCATAAATGAAAATATAACTGATCTCAGGCACTTGGAATCCAATACAATCCCTTCAGGTCTTCAAAAAATCTTGTAGAGAAAATATTATTTAAGGCTCAAAGTCTACGAATTTACGAAGCCTGTATCTCCAGTAAATCTTTCTAAATCTTTGCTAAACCCTTTTTGAAAAGATTACAGATGGATAAATTCTTACAAAATAGGATTTGGGAAGCTGGAAGTAGAAAATTTCTTCTGCTGCTGAAACAGCAACGTCAGTTACCTGAAGTGGACATGGAATCTCCTTTAGAGTTTTGATGATGACGCTTAACATACATTTTCCACCAATTGCAATCTATGCTTGATCCTCTCTCTGGAAACCATGAAATACAGTCAATTCTTTCCTACAGCCTTGCAGTTCTAAAATGGACAGGTATCTGAAGAGCTTTTACAGGAAAGTCACTTCAGCTCAAGCAAATACTTTAAACACTTTGAATCAAGCTTACAAAAGTCAGTAGTAAATGCAGACTACATATACGTGAGTGTCTATTTTTATTTTCAACTTATTTTTTATAGACAAATAAAACAAAACCTTGATTCACTCTATCTACTAACTTGAATATAACCTGGATATACATTATGAAGTTCTGTTCAATCTGCTCAGTAAGAAGGAGCTAGTAAACAGACTAACAATCTAAATATACAGGAAGGATAAAGTAGCTGTAGGGCTATAGGATTCTTGATTCACACATGATGAGAAGACCACACGCAAAAATCAAAGATGAGATGTGTAATGTAAGTATTTGAATGTATTCTTTAGCTATCTGAGTTATTTCATAGAAATTGAATTTAAAAGCACTGAAATATGCTACATAAATAATATTTTAACTGAGAAGGACAGATTTGGTATATCATGACAAACTGGTTAGGTAAGCTTTGAGAGAACATAAGAAAAAAAACTGAACTTGAGGTTGCAACTTTTTTTTTTTCCATGGTTATTTTTGTTTAACAAGCTGAAAAGATAAAGCTTCTTTCTGGTTTATAAAAAAAAAAAATCTAATCAGTGTTCAGAAAGTTTAGCATGTGACATAAATTGCACCTGCAAATATGCAGATAATAAAATAAGATACAAAGGGCAGTTCCAAAAGCTCATTAGATACTTTCAGTACATAGGTAATAATTTATTTCAGTGTTTACAAGGGAGACGTTTAGTCCCAGAACAAGCTATTTCATTAAAAACAGAGCTTCATCTGCTAAGTTATAGCAGTTTATTTACCCATATTATACAGCAAACTGGAAATGTTTAAAGCCTGAAAAAATAATAAATAGATTAAAATAGACGAATGCACAAGAAAAAGCATCAAGCACAAACATGAAATACAAAGAAGTTTGTACAGTATTCAATCTACATCCAAACAGCTGAAAACCTTTAAAAGCCATCACAGTAATGACACAGCTGTGCATTCTGTAAGCTGACTGCAAAAACTACAATACCCAAAAATGACTACACATAGATAAAGAGGAGAGAATGGTGAAAATGTAATTCTTTAGACGAAATTGATCAAAGAATGGGAAAATTTATATCTATTCCAGAAGGTTCATAAAGAAAGCAGCTGTGCCAAAGCCTCCACATGAACATTCTCAGTAGTCAAAATTAAGAATGCAGTTCTGAAAAGTTTAGCTGTATCCCTCGAACGTCTGCACTGACAACATCACTAGCACCTGGCTAAAAGAGCATCAAAGCCAGCCTGGACTAGTGACGGTAGCAGGCCAGGTTATGAGAAAACCAGGCAGATACAGCATATGAAGGAAAAATAGAAACACCAGCTGGCTAATTAATAAGTCTGTAAGATTCTAAGAAAGCTATAAAATATTTTATTTTTTGTTTTTTTAATCTCAATAATGCCTTAGAAAGCTTAGACCTGTTACAAACGGAGTGTGCAGTTAGGTTATGATTTACTACTAAAATGAAACAACTACAACTTGCTTGTTTCATTTGTGAACTGAAATGACTGAAGAGATCAGACTAACAGTGTCAGGCTGTCTGACTGCCTCTGACCATGCTCCTGCCAAGCAGCGGGCTGGCACCATGGATCCACAGCTTTCTATGGGGAACACAGAGGAGGACCAAGTCTCACCTGCAACAGAGACAGCATGTATGCAGCAAGCCAGATCTAAAAGCTACGCTCCAGACTTTTAAAAATAACCACAGGAACTGCAGCATGTCTCCGAGCATGCAGACTCCAACCCTGCAACAGCTTCCTGAAAGAAGGTCTGTGCATAGCAGAGGAGTTTACAGCATTAAGCAGGAATGTTACAGAGCAGGGAATTGTGCAACAGTCTGTCAAAAAAGTTTGAGAGAGAGAGAGAGATAGCATGAATCAAAGTAAATCAAGATGTTTATGATCTACACTGAGCTGGAGAGCAATTTTCTCCCTCAAACTAGGATCTGTATCAACACTTATGACGGGCTACCAGTCGTATAAAGACACCCTGAAGCTTCTTCTTTTTAATGGTCTTAAAAAATGAATTCCTCTTTAGTACTTCTGCCCTGAGATTATTCAAGTGCTCAGTCACTGAGAACAGCATTGCATACCTGTTTTTAACTTCATGCATTCAATATAAAACTAACATATAACTCTAACATGCTCGAAGCAACTCTTTTACAATGTAGTTCTTATCAAAAGTAAAGATTCTTTCAAGACAAACTAGATTAATTCAATGGAAAAATTCTGATACTTCAAATCTCATCTTCAGAATCCACTTGAACATAACTTCCAATCATCCAGTTCTGTACTGTGTATATACAGGGCTGTTAATGATTCTCATTGATTGAACTTTTTTGCTATGTGGACTTCAAACAAAATGGAAATTTGTACTTATATTTAACAGAACTATTTTTAACTGAAAACAATACTCTTGAGTCTGTATCAATGTCCTGTGGTAAATAAAACTAGAACTTATTAATATCACCTT
Organism: Pavo muticus; assembly: GCA_016647715.1. NCBI lineage: Eukaryota > Metazoa > Chordata > Aves > Galliformes > Phasianidae > Pavo > Pavo muticus. The sequence goes on along the minus strand of JACDJE010000657.1, from coordinate 74,755 downwards.
AAATATCCCAAAATATATGCAGTATCCATGTAATATAAGGTGGATTAAAACTACCCATGCTAATTTTATATTTACTATTTTGTGTTTCTTTTAGAGTTCCAGTAAACAAACATGAATTATCTTATTGAAATGGAGGGTAATTTACATCTAGGGAAGTATACCTAGTGATTTTCACAGCAGGCTACGTGTTAAGATGTTAATAAAACATTAACAGTTTTATTTACATTTGCAGTGTAGCAAAATACAACAGAAGCTCCTCTGGCCATAGCAGAACTGATATTTGTGAAGACTGCACAGTGCACAAATGTAAGCAGGATATGGAATGAGCACACAGAGATGGAAAGACCCTAAAAGACATATACAAATTGTTTTCTTTACTTCACATTTGTTGTACCTCTAGAGATGTATAAAGATATATGAACATACACAACAGGAATACAAATGTTAGCTTTTAGGTCATTGTATGTTCTCTCATGTTCTTCTTTCTCTGTTCCAGAATCCCAGAAGAAAATATCTTTCCTTTCCTTTCCTTTCCTTTCCTTTCCTTTCCTTTCCTTTCCTTTCCTTTCCTTTCCTTTCCTTTCCTTTCCTTTCCTTTCCTTTCCTCTTTCCTTTCCCTTTCCTTCCCTTCCCTCTTCCCTTCCCTTTCCCCTTCCCCTTCCCTCTCCTTCCCTTCCCCTTCCCCTTCCCCTTCCCCTCTCCTGTTTTCTGTAGATATGTTATGTGCCTGTCATGGATGTTTCAGATAGAAATAACTGTAAGATTGGTGCTTAGCTGCATTTACCAACAACCAATACCTATTTCAAAAGCAAGCAGGAGGAGCTATTTCCAAATAGTCTCTCATATTTTAACTTTGGAAGAGGCATCTTCATAAGTCACTCAAGACAAGGTTTTCATATTTCATCTCTATTATAGTTCTTTTGAAGGGACAAAGGTAAACATATTCTGAAAGCACTGAGCATCTAAACAAAGTAAACTGAACACTGGAATTGGTCTGCTATGTAAGAATATGCCACTGCTGAGGATGCCTTCCTATATGCAATAGGACAACTTCTGTATTTTCACCTCTTCTAAGGCATATTATCTGTTGACAGAGGAAAAGGGTTTACAGCTCTATATCTCATGTTTCCAAACACATTCCTAATACTTCTGAGGAAAACAGGTTTTATACTCTCAGTTCGTATCTAGTAGGCATTGGGCTACATCAATCCTACTCAAGTAAAACCTATCATCCTAAATTAAATGCATTTTTTTGAGCTCAACCAAATCTCTAGTGAACAATATTTCTTCCTAGAAAAGCACTACATATAAGTCATCATAATTCTTCAGGAAAAAGAAACATTGTTATTAAATGAAGTGTTCTAAATTAACAGTGAATCTGAACTTCCTTTACCCTCCAGATTAAATGGGCATTTACTCAGTGTTCAGATTATTGTCTATACAATAGCAGAAGCTCTTTAAAAGTACATGAATTAAGTGATGAAATTCTTTAAAAGCAAAAGCTATCAAACAGGTTTTTAATGTAATTGTTATTTGTATTCCACTGAAAATATAAAATCCAGCCTAAATTTTGGATGATCGGAATTCTTTGATATTATTATTTTTTTTTTTATTATTATTAGCACTATGTTTTTATTTATTTAGTAGAGCTCAGGCATTAGACTTTTTTCCAGAAAATGAGCTTTCCCAGGAGAGCCGATAATCAAAGCCTTAAAATTCTGTTCACAAAAACGAAACAACAACAAAAAAATGATCTGTATCTAGTCTATACAAACATATCTTTTGTGATTATTTCTGGATCCAATAAAAATAGTCAAATGCAGTGCTTCTTTGCTTCAAAAAAAAAAAAAAAAAAAGGATATCCACTTTTCAGACACTATTATTGTGAAAGGCCATTGAATATCCAGTTAAAGGCAACTGATAGCACAACATAGAATTGCAAGAAAAGGCCAACTGTTGTTTGTCTGACAAGCTTCCTCAATCTTTCTTGTCTTTCTGACTTCTGTGCATCTTGTTAATGTAATGAGGGAATCACAGATGCTACGATCACATGTAGGAATGTCAGCCCTATCCTAAAGCCTAAGGGTATAGTCCTTTATCTCATCTCTTTATAACTGTCACAGCACAGTGCTGCATGTGTTTTTCTGCCCAGCACGTCACTAATAACTTTAGATGACATAAATCTGAACTTATATGACAAGCGACAGTCTGAATCGCTATAAAAGCACAAATCCGTGTTCAGGGCTAGCTGGAAATGCACACCTATCGCGAACTCCATGGGATTTTTCAGAAATAAGAGGTATAGGGGAACTCTTGCTCAGTTCACCACCAGCATCTCAGTTTACCAATCTGGTGGTAAACTAGCCGCAGGAGAATATGCTGATTCGCCCAGTTCTCTCTCTGCTGGAGCTGACCTTGGACACTGTTATAGCTTTTGTCTGTTGGCAGAAAGTGCTAATCAAGTCAGTAGACTTCTAATGCAGAATTTTAGCTTAAAAATCTTGGTCATCTTATTTCTGACACACTGTGCTGATTAAAATGATTTGTGTAACAATATTGTGTTACATAATTTTTTAGAGTTATAAGGAGCATAATGGAATTTTAAAGCTTTTTCTATCATAGAATGGCTTAGGTGGTTGGAAAGGAACTTAAAGCCCATCCTCTCAACCCCCTGTTGTGGCAGGGTTGCCACCTACTAGATCAGGCTTTGCAGGGCCCCATCCAACCTGGTCTTAAGTGCCTCCAAGGATAGGGCATCCACAGTTTCTCTGTGCAGCTTACTTCAGCACCACACCACTCTGAGTAAAAAATTTCTTTGTAACATCAAACCTAAATAATCTCCTCTCTTTTAGTTTAAAGCCATTCCCCCTTGTCCAATCACTATTAGGCAATTCCCTCTTGCTTGTAAGTAGGTCTCCCTTCCATATTGGAAGGCTGCAATGAGGTCTCCCCAGAGCCTTCTCTTTCCTAGGCTAAACAAGCCCAGCTCCCTCAGCCTTTCTTCATAGAAGTTCTCCAGCTCCCTTTTTTTTTTTTCCTCCCTATATACTCTTCATTGTACAATGTGAATTGGTATATTCAGTGTGGTACCCAAATACTTTTGCTGCAAGCTACTACAGTATTACTCAAATCTTCCAACTTTTTCTAATGCACTGTAGTAGTTAGTAAGTTAGTTATGTAGACTGTTCAGTACAAGGATCACACCAAGAACAATGACAGCGAGGTAAAAGAATTCCCTCTCTTCTCCCTTTGGCCATGAACAACCTAGGTAATACCTAAAGTTATATATTAACAAGAAATATGTATATAACCAATTGAATAAGAGCAAAAAGATAATCTTGAAGGACAGTCATTTACAACAAGGAAGAGCATGTAAAAGGAAATCAAAGTTTCTTCCTAGAGAGGAGAGGAATTTTCTTGACTGCCTCAGCTGAGTGCTGGTATTAATCAGTTTGAATGATAACTTTTATGTCCTTTTTCTCATAGCTAGATGTTGATATGCTGTGCTTTACTGTAAAAGCATTTAAGCCATCCCTGTTTGAACAGGGCTGATCAAGACATGCTGGACCTCATTTTTCTTGCATCTTCTATAACCTAGAATATCTCCATACAGTGCACAACTTTATTTTTCCACTGCCATGAATAACACCCTAGCTCTAGAAATGTAAATATTGATACGAGGTGAAGCTATGTGATACAAATGCATATGTGTATGTATAAATGTGTATACATATATTTATAAATAACATGATACGTGGTTGTGAATATCCAGGCCTCTAAAACACTAAGAGATACTTCAAGATCAGTGGTTAAAATGCTAAGGGATACTTCAAGGTCAGTGGTTAATAAAGTTGGTCATTGGCAGATGTTTCTCTGAAAATGAAGAGAGATCTCTGGTATATCTTTATTATATCAAAAGGCTCAATTAATTTCAGGGATGTTAGCAGGAGTACCCTCGGTGTGAAATTTGGGTTAAGAGCTATCATTGCTGATGCTGAAGCAAGATTCATTTGGCACAAACACCCCTGAAAATGTGCATGGATCCAAAAAATATTAATCATATGGCAGGCTTCACAGAAGAAAAATTGAATTTAATTAAAATTTCCTCTCTCATCTGCATTCAGTTTTGCACTGACAGTGATACCTATTGATACATTCAGGGCCTTCAAAATCAAATTCAAACACATCAGCAGAACTATTCACTTGGGAAAGGAGGTTTTTGTTCCTAGATAAGAAGGACATCTGCAGCCTAAAAAGCAGAAACTCAACAATCCAGCAATTTTGAGGAGGAAGTAAATATTTCCTTGGAGTCAAAACAAATTTGCCAAATTGTTCCTTACAGAACTCGACAGAATTGTGCATTCTTTCAATGTGAAAAGCTCACTGTATTTTGGGCAAATATTACATGGAGATGAAAATTATAACCAGTGTTGCATGACTTTGTATAAGACGTGATTGATGTGTGGAGCTGCCTGAGAGCATCTATGATGCTACCCTCTATTATGGATCAACTGGATTTCAATAATATCCATGTAGATTGTAAAACATTTTTTAAGAGAACAGTCCCTTTAAATTCCAAATACTACATGACTGACATTTTTTATTCAACATAAAATAATTCAGTTTCATTAATGTAGTTGAATATTGAAAGAATATTGCCAGATGATAAACAATCTGTCTGAAAAGAACAAAGTGAAAAACAAGGATTTCCTGTGCCATTGGCCAAATTTAAGGGCATGGGAAGAGATTCATTTAAATGCTATGAATACATCTGTTCCAAACAACTTCAAGTTGGTGGGACTTCTTATTTTTTCATAGGATACCATAGTTGGGGTGGTGTTTATAAGTGTTTCAGGAATTGTCTCCAAACATCTCTAAGTACTTCAAGAAATAATAATAAGATAATCAGAGCACTGAATGGATTACATATGACAAAAGATATGTTAGCCCGCTTGAGGCTTCTTAGAGAACGTCCATTCAGTGAGAGATATTGAGAACTTCTTGCAGAAGGAGATGAATAATTCAGAAAGCCAATAAAACAAACAGGGCAATTTTGGTTATAAGGAAAACGCCTTTCACAGTGAGGGTGGTGAGGCACTGGAACAGGTTCTGCAGAGATGTGGTGGATGCCCCATCCCTGGAAACTTTCAAGGCCAGGCTGGACCAGGCTCTGAGTAACCTGACCTAGCTGTGGATGTCTCTGTTCATTGCAGCGGAGTTGGACTAGATGACCTTTAAAGGTCCCTTCCAATTCAAATGATTCTATGATTCTATAATTAAAAATATCAACAAGGAGACTGCCAACAACAACAACAAAAGGAAGGTGGCTACAGTAAAAGAAAATTATCTACAAGTTGATTACTGACAAGCAGAGGTGATGCATAAATAAGAGTCAGTAGCAATATTTTTGTTGGGATTACTGGTAATTGAATTTAAATGATAATTATCCAAGAAGAATTCTAGCAGATAGCTTTTTTTTTCATAAGACATTTTCAGGATTTCCTGTCAAGTACCACTTCAAAGTAAATAACAAGAAGAAAGGGTAAGCAATTGAAACTTTCAAGATCAGACATGCTCCTAGAATCCTGTGCTCACTGAATTAAACTGAAGTATCTTAATAAGGGGATAACAGCAACCAAGAGTACTCCTGGCTTGAGCTACTAAATACTTCTCAGTATCTTTCATAGCTTTGGACAAAATTGTTGTTTATTTACATCAAAGGCTGTTTTGTTTCTAGAATATTAATATACTTTTCATTTTAGTTATTCTACATTAAAGTCCAAAGTCCAGTTTGATTGCTGATGAAAATTAAGTTTGTGATCACAAGAGGTGATGAAGCATTACCCAGAGCTTTTCCTTGTGCTAAATTTTACAGAAAAAAGATCAACACCATAACTCAAGGGCTTGAACATGAGTCAGCAGTGCGCCCTTGACATTTAGCAGGCTAACAACAGTATTCTTGACTACATTAGCCAGACAGTCAATAGAAGTGATCCTTCCACTCTGCTCAGCACTAGAGAGGTTCACTAGGAGTGCCACATCTGGTTCCAGGGCCCTCAGTACAAGAGAGACATGGACATAATAGAAAAAGTCCAGTGGAGAGCCACTAAGGTGATCAAAGAACTGGAGACCCTCTCTTAGAAGGAGAGCCTGAGATTTGGGAATGCACAGTCTAGAAGAGAATATATTCATGGAGTATAGTTCTATGTCTATAAATACCTGAAGGAAGTGTGCAAAGAGAGAGCCAGGCTGTCATGCCCAGTGCCAGGACAAGGGGCAAAGGGCACAAACTGGAACACAGGAAGTTCCCTCTGAAAATCAGGAAGCATTTCTGTGCTGTGTGGGTGACAGAGCACTGGCACAGGAGATGCTGTGGAGTCTCCTCCTTGGAGACCTTCAAACCAAACAAAAGAAAACCAGAAAACTCCAAACTAGGAACAAAAAATTCGGAAAGAAATTCTTCTAAGAGTGCCATTTTACTGTTTCCTCTTAATAACTTTATCCTTGCGTTTGATATTTTTAATGTTTTAATAAATGCATTTTTTGACCAATGCATTTAAAGAAATAATTTTTAAAAAGTTTTTATTTAGGAAATTTCTGAATCTACCATTAAAATTACTAGGTTTAGTGAATAACATCATAGGTAGCAATCTGATATTAACTGCAATAAATAAAAATAAGTTAAGCCTGAATTTTACAGGTTTATTAGGCTTAATTGCCTATGCTTTATATTTATCAAAGTTATAAACAACAGAAAATACATAGTAGCAATTGGAACTGTATCATATACATGACAGTAACTAGATATACTTGTGAGCACGTTTTTTCTATCTGTCTGTGCGTTGCAGAAATCAAGACCTACATTTACCCTCCAAATATATAATCTGCTATCATTTAGGTTATGTATCATATCCCTCAATTTTTAAGTCAATGGATATGCATATATGGTTGAAAGTTCAATTTATGCTTCAAATAGTATATTATTTCTCAAATTATTTCAGGATTATTTAACTAAACATGAAAACAAAACAAAAGGAAATGGGGGAAAACTGCAATGCTAGAAGTAGAAAATGATGGCTTCAAGGAAAAAAAAATCCAAGTTGACTTCTAAATCTTGTTGAAAAAAGACATTTTTAAGCAAACATATTTAAACAAATTGGAGTTAAAATTTTAACAGATTTCTCAGAGAAGCTTTGCTAATATAGCATTCCAGATGGCAGGTTCCTAATAAGCTTAAAAGATTAATGAATAAAACCCTGGACATCAGAACAGATAAATACATCACTTAAAAAAAAAAAAAAAAAAAAAAAACACCCTTAAATTTGCTGAGGTCAGTCAGTACTCTGAACTCGGAGGTTTTAATCTATCTAAAATACAGAGATGAACACCATCTGCAAGCTAATTCACTTTAGAGATGGCTGTGCAAAACTAATTCCTTGCATGAAGCAGGAAAAGATTTCAGTTTTCTATCAATGAAAATGTTTCCTTTGTTCTGAAAAACAATACAAACAGCAAAAACAAAAACTGTAGTAGTATTCTTGGAAAGAGTAAGACACGAAGAGAGTAAAGTAAAAATTCTCTTTTCAATTTCTAAAATAAATGTGTTTGACAGACATAATAAAAACAAGAAAATGAGTATCTTGAAGAGCAATCTGAAACACTGATATATACAAAAAATATAATACATCTGCATATAAAATTCTTGCAGATAAATATGCTGAGAGCTAGCTAGAATTAAAAAGAAGCCCTATTGAGGATGCTAATAACTGAAATCACTGTGTAGAGAACTCAAACTTTTATTGATGAAATATCAAACAGCAATATCTCAAAAACAGGCATGAAACTGAAGTACTGGCAGAGTGTAAGGTGAATAAATCTTGAGGGTCCTCTGAGTCATCTTTACATGTAATCGCTAAAAATCCATGGTTTTGTCAAAAGCTTGCATGGAATGTGACTGGATACAACAGACGCCTTACACAGTTTGCAGAGGAGGGAGTCAAAGCCCCTGTATTCTTATAAGACAGTAGTTCATTTCATCAGAGAGTATAATTATGAGACTTATATAAGAACTAACATTTCATATATCGATCATCTCTGAATATATCTATTCCATTGATTTCCCTAAAAAGCCCACTGGAACACTACCAAAATAATAGATTTGGGCCTATGGTAATTGTCAAATAACTGAAAAGCTGTGCTGTACCAAATCTACATCAGGAAAACTTCCAAAATGTAAAAAATTGACATCTTAAACTTTTCTCTAGGTCACACTTAAATCATATTTCAATTCATTAGTTCTTATAATTAAGACTTCAAGAGTTTAAATTGCTATTTATTATCTCTCATGAGATTATGATTGTTTCCTTAATTATATGGTGATTAAAAACCATATACCCATTTATCATATAATCAAGATTAACGTGTATGCCTACAAATGACGACTACAGCAATTTCACAGATTTAATGAAGATAGGTATGAGATTAGAAAGAGTGCAGATTTCCAAAAGTATAAGTATTTGTATATTGCTCTGTTATTACAACCAATAATATTTTTACAGCATAATTAACCTATCTGGGAATATAAACAATTCTGATGCACAAAGTGCTGTAAAATGCAGCATGCCAGCTAGAATAAATAGGATGGAGAATGAATGGTGAGTAATTGTGAGATGATCTTTATCTTTAGAATATTACAACAGACACTCAGATGAAGCTTGTCTAATTTATGACAGATTTTCCTTTAAAACAAATAGGAAATAAGTAAAAGCATTTGTTAATAGTCAAAAATACTCATAAATAACGACTAACAATTCAGAAGTCTGCTTTCAAATACAAGATAGAAAAGCATAAAATTGTTTTTTGCAGTTAATCATGACAGAGATGAAACAAGATTTTCCACTTACAAAGAAGTCTTAAGATACTGAGAAATATCTAAGCTTTTTCCCTTTGAAAACATAGTCTGGTCCCTATTTACTGCTAGCAGGGCAATAGATTGGGCTGACTATCCAAGCCAGACCCTACACAAGCAGCAGCAACCCTCTGACAGAGACTTGTTACTAGAAGAAAATGCACAGCTGTATGAATAGCAGTGGATACAGCTCTGAGACGCAAAAGATTCAATCTACTCACAGCTTACGTTTAGACTATCAGGAAGGAATGCAAATGTCGTAAGGCACAGTTTGCTTCCCTCTTTTTATCCAAATTTTCAAACTGAAATTAACAAGAGTTAAAAAGAAAAAAAAGAATATTGAAGGAACTTTGTTGAAAATTTGTAATCTACTTAGCTCCACTTTACACAATTTGAGATTATCTATCTATGCTTTTTTCCTTTTATCAAGGTCATTGTCCTCAAGGAAAATTCTTTCAATGAGCCAAATTTATGGTAAATCAAATAAATAAACTGTTCTCTGGTTTTATGATTTTATGATTTTTGGTTATTGGTATTCCACATCATAACATCATGTAGTGCACTGGGAGTTAAAGAGTTAATTCTCAAGTTCCAGGCACCTGCCTGGAAGAGAAGAAGAACTACATAGCCCAGAAGACTTTGTGTTCAGAGAGGAGATACAGACCCTGGCAGGTCACCTGATGTCCCTTTTTTCGGCTGTCCTCCCTTCTGCTCTTCCTGACTGCATGTATCGCTTCAGCTTTCGGACAATCTTTCTCTCATTATATTTGATTTATTAGCTTCAATTCTAATTATATTGTATTATAATGTGTTATCTTGCATTCTTATACTATATTTAGTAAATTAGTTTGTTTCTCCTTGGATCATTGCCGCTGTTTTTAATTATTCGGGGTCCCCTGTTTCCCCTTTCTGGAGGTGTGGACTCGTGAATCCCTCCGCCCCACTACCCACAGAACCAGGTCGAACCAGCCCGTAAACCGTCAACACTATTTTAAGCTATTTCTCTAAAGTGTTAACTACTATTAGACATTCCAGAACGTCCTCAAAAAATTTCTCCAGTATTGAAAAAAAAACTGAAGAGATCCATGTTGCAGAAATGGCAGGAAGCATCCAACTATTGTTAAGCACTATCAAGGTCTTACTGTTCAGGCAGGCAATTTTCTCTGCATGAATATAATGTGATTACAATGGGATCTGCTGTAGGCTAATGAGCTCCTATTCGCTGTTTTTATGGCATGGAACTCAGGGAAGTGTTCAGCATTTCACTCTGCACATTCGAGCAGATGGCACTGTAGCGAGGCAGTGCCCTTCCACAATAAGCCACAGAGCCTGCACACTGCGGCAGCACTGAAAGCCCAGAGGTCTCTCCTCTATGTTGATGACATTTAAGATAGACTAGCAGAAATTCCAACAGTGCAAATTGGTTTTGCTGAAGGCATTTAATTAATGGGATTTGAAATACATATTACCATAGTCAGCAGAGATTTAGAGCAACTTTGTTTTCTACTGTGAACAAAATTGTGTTTATTACTATTTTTTGTTGGTGTACAGGGGTTGCCTTAAAAAGGTCATCAACAAATATAATCAAACTTGGTTGTTAGAAAAAACACAAAAATTGCATTAAGTGCACTCTGATTGAAAAAGAATGATTCATTTGCTAAAGAGAAAAAGATACTTAAATCTTTCAGATGCCATTAAATTTAATTTCATACAGGAGTTTCCTTTTGCATTTAATTTTCAATATATCATTCCTTATTTTCCTCATTAGGTGCTGAGTGTTAGAGTTGGGAATAAATGTCATTAATACTGATAGCCTAGTTTTGTCACAACTTTCAAATCTAGATATGAGACTGTTATTGACTAGGCAATTTTTTAATATTTTGACAAAACCACATCTAACCAATCTAAATATTTATTAGATGTCTGGGCAGGTCTTTTGTGATTCAAAACCAAGAGAGTCAAACTCACAAGCTAAAATTATTCTGAATAGAATTATAGCACCACATATATCATTTCTTACCCCAAACTGTTTGAGAAGCACTCCCCAGCTCTGACTCATCCACTCTGAAAAATAAAAAATATTCATTGTTTTAAAGTACTCATATGATTCAAACAAAAACTGTACTGATTACAGGAACTGACCATGCAAATAAAGCAGAGAGTCTCGATCCTGTGAATAGCATTGCTGTCTCAAAATCAGCAGAATCATTCAATTTTACATTGGTGCACAACCAGGCACAAGGTAAGCAGGTCACTCTGTCTGTGCTAGCAATCCTTTTCTTGGACATCAGTTCAGGAGTTACCTGCTTTATAATACTGGCTATTGTCACTTCAGAGCTCAGGGACAAAGCCTAGATAACCTGCACAGGAGCTGAATACGAAGAGCACAATGCAGTCTTTTTGCCAAATACACTCCTGAAAAATATTTTTCATTTGATCATTTTGCTGTGGTTGCTGTTCATTCCTGAATCAGATTTCCTTTTCCAGTTCCAGCAAAACAATACAAATCTTCCCTCATTTCTACTTGGTCACAGAACTGAAGATCAATTGACTACCTCGAGTACAGTGAGAAAGTCTTATTTAATATTGAAGAAACATGTTTTATTCTATTTCTCAAGTCAACACTCAAGCTCACTAGAGATGCATTTATTTTCTGTGTATGGAGATTTTATTCTGTTTTTATTACAAATGCTTTGGGTCATCATTAAACACTATTTGAAGCAGGCTGCAGAAAAAAAATTACACAGGAGCAGAGCAGGTGTGCAGACTGACTGCTTAACTTTCAAGGCTGCTGTTCTCCCAAGAGATATCGTTATGGTAGAAAAATGAAAGAAAGATTAGTATATCTTACAGTTCTAGCTTTTATTCTTTATTACATAGCTTATAAAGACAGATCCATTAGCTCTTTGAAAATTACAGACAGTTGTGGTTTAATTAACAGTATAACATGCAACTCGTATACCCATCTCCCCATCAACAAGTAAGACATCTGCTGCCTAGTTTGTTTTCATTTTGCACAGTGGTTGGGATGCAGACACCTTTCTCATTTAAAGAGCATAGCACTGTATAATTATTTGTTTACAGAGTTATTACAGCAAGTTACTCTTCAGACAGTGAAGAAAAAAAAGACAAATCTACATTCTGGGTGGCTGGTGAAAGTTGTTCTTGACAGGCTACGTAACTCTGTTTTTGAACAAATCTAATAAGAGATTCCAGTGCCCTGCACCCCTCAACTCATTCCTGTAAAAAGGGAAATGCCAGATATCTGAACATGCTACAAATTAAATTTTCATTTGAACCTTTTGATTATGTTTAGAGCAAAAAGGAAAGCTAGGACATTTGTCAATAACATTTTTCCCCATTTTGTGCCAGTAAGTTCCTGTCTTTTCCTCATTTAGAAAAATTAACTTCATTTTTCCTAATTTGCAGTCTGCCATTAATCTAAAATGAATTCAGAGTTGTAAGGCAAAATTTGGTTTCCAATGTATTTTTTTCCTAACTCTGAGAAGTCAACATGGAAAACTACAGCTTTTGAGATTAAAAGTATTTCAGTCTCAAAGATCATTATGTCAATGCACAGATCCACATGCCAAGTCTTGCACTTTCAGTTTAAATCTATTGTCACAATTTCCATTGCATTTTAAAAAAAACATCTGTTTATGAACCCACAGCAGTACTGCTAACCTGTTTTAAACAGTTTAACTTCCATTAAATAATTCCATTATAAAGAACAATATTTGTCATTTCAAGCTCATAGGAACAGTAAAACTGTTGATTAGAAGATGCACTTATGCAAAATCTTCCTGCTCTTAAATATTTTTAAATGATGAAAAACATCATAAAGATGACTTCTTGTTCCTGATAGCGTGGATTGCTGTGCTTCTTGAAGAAATCTCAATAATTTATCAAAATTCCAAGTATTGATTTGGGGGAATAATCCATCACATTAGTTTACCTCGATCTGCAGAGCTGCAAGAGTTGTCTATATCCTTCATACTGAATTACTGTTAGTTCTCACTAGATGGGCAGTAACCATACCTGGTTGTTGTGATTTTTACATTAACTTGAGAAGTCCCAACAGTTTTGACAGAAGTAAGAACTGAAAAAGTATTATCCTAAGCAGCTGAGTAGAATGCAAACATTTATTGAAATAGTCCAATTCTCTTGTGATTATTTAGAAAATTGTGTTAGACTAAGTAAATAAAACATCTCATTTGAAACCTCATAACGTGGGGCAAATCCCGAGCAAAGACAAGTTTTCATTCAAGTGCCTCCTGGGATTCATTCATTCTAAAAGAATTTAGGCATGAGAGATGATGTCCTCCTTCAATATCAGAGAGGACTGTTGCTTAGATACAAAGAGTGTATTTTGACTTGTATTCTTCAGGGGAGCTGCAGCTCTGCAATTGCCCAGCATGATACAATCTGTACCTTAATGTGACAGGGGAAAAAAGAAAAGAAAGAAGAAAAAAAAAATGAAAACCCCAGGGAGGGAGGTGACTGTTCCCTCTCTGTTTTGCCCCTTTGAGGCCCCATCTGGAGTACTGCATACAGGCCTGGGATTCCCAACACAAGAAAGCTGTTGGAGCAAATCCAGAGGAGGGCCACAAAGATGATCAGAGGGCTGCAGCACCTCTCCTTTGAGGAAAGGTTGAGGAAGCTGGACTTGTTCAACCTGGAGAAGAGAAGGCTCTGGGGAGACCTCATTGCAGCCTTCTACTAGTGGAAGGGAGGCTGACTTTTTACATGGTTTGATTGAGATAGGACAAGAAGGAATTGTTTTAAACTAAAAGAGGGGAGATTTAGGTTAGGTGTTAGGAGAAAATTCTTTAATTAGAGGGTAGTAAGTTACTGGCACAGGCTGCTGAGTGATGATGTTGATGCTCCATCCCTGGAGGCTTTCAAGGTCAGGCAGGATGGGGCCCTGGGCAGCTTGAATTGGTGGGTGGCAGCCCTGCCCACAGTAGGGGGGTTGGAAAATGATTATCTGTAAGGTCCCATCCAACCTCAGCCATTCTATGATTGTAAAATGAATGCGTGTTCACTATTCTAGTAGTGATAAGTAATTGCTCAAAAAACTATGATCTGGTTGCTGTCAAGGAAACGTGGTGGGATGACTCCAATACATGGAATACCACAGTACAGAGGTATCTCCTTTTTAGAAGGGATAGGCTAGGTAGGAAGAGTGAGGGAGTTGCCCTCTGTGTTAAAGAGAGACTGAGAGGAACTCCCTTTAAGACATGGTGAGGAACAGGTTGAGAGCCTGGGGGTTAGAATTACGGATAGGAGTAATAAAGGACACCTGGTGGTAGGGGTCTACTACAGGCCACCCCATCAAGGAGAGCCTGCTGACGAGGCTTTCCTCCTTCAGCTGCAGGAGGCATCATGCTCACAAGCACTCATCCTGATGGGGGGTTTAAACCACCTAGATATCTGCTGGGAAAACCACATGGTGAGCTGCAAGAGATCCAGGAGATTACTGGAATCTATGGATGATAAGTTTCTGGTTCAAGTATTGGATAGACCAACCAGAGGTGAAGCACTGCTGGGCCTCTTGCTCACCAATGTGGAGAAGATCATTAAAGATATTAGGAGGCTGCCTGGGCTGCAGCGACCATTCTCTGGTTGAATGTCAGGACCCTGAATGTTGGGAGAGTGAACTTCAGGCTGTTTAAGAAATTGCTGGACGAGATCTCCTGGGAAGCTGTGCTTAGAGACAAAGGAGTGGAAGAAAACCTGGCTGCTCATTAAGGATGTCTTTCTGAAAGCAGATGAGCCTTCTTGCGCCTGAGATAAGAAAGCGGGTAGGGGAGGCAGGAAACCAGCACGGCTTGGCAAGGACCTGCTGGTCAGACTGAAGGAAAAGAAAGGACTGTACCAGCTGTGGAAACAAGGGTGTGTCACCTGGGGAGATTACAGGGGTACTGTCTGGATTGCAGAGAGGGGATTAGGAAAGCCAAGGTGCAAGATGGAACTGAAGTTAGCAAGGGATGTTAAAAACAAGAAGGGATTCTACAGTTACATTTTCCAGAATAGGCAGACCAAAGAGAGTGTACCTCCTTGGGTAAATAAGGAGAACTGGCTAAGACATGGAGAAAGCAAATGAGTTTTTTGCCTCGGTCTTCACTGGCAGCCAGGATTCTTGTATTTCTCACATCCTTGAGCCTCTAGGTGCGAAGTGGGGGAGTAAATCCAGCCGCACCATAAGGGCAGAGCAAGTCCGAGACCACCTCATGAGACTAAATGTATACAAGTCTATGGGCCTGGGTGACATGCACTCCATGGTTCTAAAGGAGCTGGCTGATGTGGTTGCTGAGCTGCTCTCCATCATATCTGAAAAGTCATGGCTGTCAGGTGAAGTCCCCTGGGACTGGACAAAAGGAAATGTCACTCCCATTCGCTCCTCTGTGAGACCTCACTGCATCCTTCTGGTATTTAAAAAGGGGATTATAAAAAGTAGGGGAATAAACTTTTTACAAGGGTAGGCAGTGATAGGACAAGGGAGAATGGTTTTAAGCTGAAGGAAGGTTTAGATTGGATGTCAGAGGGAAGTTCTTTACAGAAAGAGTGGTGAGGTGCTGGAACAGGCTGCCAAGAGAGGCTGTGGATGCTCCATCCCTGGAGGTGTTCAAGACCAGGTTGATGGGGCCCTGCAAAACCTGGTCTAGTATCAAATCTGGAGGTTGGTGGCCCTGCCTGTGGCAGGGGAGTTGGAACTTGAAGATCCTTGGGGTCCGTTCCAACCCAGGTCATTCTATGATTCTATGATAATTATTTGTGTTATAACAGGAAAAGGAACCATCTCGAGTTTGTTATTGTTAAAACTGCGTTATTGTAGCATGCTTGCCTTAGGTGTGGCTGAAGAATATCTGAGATTATTATTGTTAATAATAGTAATTATTATTACTGAAACTGTCACAGTCAGTAGTACAAATTCAAGTTTCAAAATGTAAAATTTCCAGATTCATACCCTTACCACCTGGATTGTTATGTCAGCAAATACTACCTCCAGACTTGTTGTTAAGAGAGATACCACACGCAGCCAGAAGAAAATAATGAAAAGCAAATATATCATTTTTTCCAAAGACAGATACATTCATGTATCAATGAAGGATGAATAATTTTTTCTGGCCTTATGCAAGCAAGGCTCTCACTGACATCTAGTTTAACTTCACCTTCTAAATTGTTATTCTTTTTTCTGCCTCAGTGATTCTAAAAATGACTCTGTTGAGTCCAGAAAAAAAATTCAAAGATAAGTAAGTCAAAACACTTAGTAAATACAGCCCATTCTTACAGTCTTAAAAATGAACAAAATAATACAGACGAGTCCATTAAGACAGTGACTGAAACTACAATTAAGTGAATTTGTTTGTAGCAAGCTTCTCCTTGCAGTCTACTTCTATACAAGCAATCAAATGCATTACCATTTACAGACAGACAGCATTCAAGATTGCGCACTAAAAGAGTGACTCATAAAGAGGACCTTCTCTTAGGATTAATTTGGAGATTGGAGAAAAGCAGCTTGAATCTGTATTGTAGTATACAATAAAACTGTCGAAGACAGAAGATATGCCTATCATTGTAGATGAAGTGGAAGCCGCAAAATGCCTCTCTTCTTCCTTTAAGAGGTAGATTGATCTGTTGCTTCTATGTATTAAAATACATCTCACCATTCACAATAACAAACTCTTAAAAGCTATGCTTTATCACTGATGTGCACTAAAATACAAATACTGTTATAATTCTTCTCTCTACCTGAAGTATGATCTCAAAAATTTCTGATACGTAGAGGAAGTGAAAATGAAGAGAGAGAACAATCTATATCATTTCTGATGAAGAATTATAGGCACTCTTACAAAGCTAGATATCAAATGAATCAGGTTCTAGAGGAAAAAGCACTGATCTTTTCTCTGTCCTATTACATCGAACTCAGCAACATCATCTTTTGATTGGAGATGCAAAATATCTGAGGAAATTCAGAAAACTATTTTTTTCTTACACTATAAAATTTCTAATTCGTTTAAACTGATAGGTACAGAAATTGTAATTGCCATCCAAATGTTGGGCTGATATTGACTCCTCCCTATTAATGACACGTTACAGATCTTGAGAATTCTGTTAAGGCTGTTAAGAATTGACGAAGAAGCTCTGTTTGATTTAGAATTCATGTCTCAAGACATGAACTTCTGGCAAGACGATTTCAATCAAAATAATAACCCATTAATCAGGTCATTAATTATGTTTCTATGAAATAACATTTACCAAAAAAGTTAAAAAAAGATGTTAATTTGCTAAATTAAAAATGAGTAATAGTTCTTGATTGGCTGTGGCTTAATTAGATTAATTACCATACTAAGTCCATCTGTCTTAAGCTGATGTATACCCATGCAGAAGTATTCCTAATCTTAAAAAAACAGCCAGATTGCTTTCAGTTCTACTAACCCCTCTTAGTGATTTATAACAAAGTATTGACGAACAGTCCTCTAAACCAATGCTTCATTTTAATTCAAGTAATAACAAAAGCTATTAGTTTTATATAAGACACTTTGACAAGTAAATCAGCAGAGAAAACAAAACACAGAAGTAGTGAAGGACAAGCATAAACAACATCCCATCTGTAGGATTTCCCACAGCAAACGAACGTTCTGCTAACAGTCTTAGTCAAAACAGCATCAACCAGGAAAATCTCAGCAGAAAATACGTCCCAAATATTTGTGTTACAGCCAGATAGAATATATTCTCATCCTCCAGACTGTCCATTATATCTAGTACTCAAAATCCTGCAGAACTTTTCATCTGAACTTATTTACTATGTGAAGGATCAATTAGTATTGATCCAATTATAGAAATCTGAATAAATGGGTATCCTTGTACTCACTAACCAGCAGAAGACTATTTCCAGAGTTGTTAAAAGCAAAACTGTAAGATCTAGATACTTGTTCGATTTCTAAATGCTATATTATACAATTAAATTATATGATCCCAAACTCTTTTTTCTCCTGAGCAACTATACAAAAAGCATGACAAAGATGTCTGCTGCTCATCTCTCTGGCAGTGAATTCCAACATTCATTAACACAGCCATTGATCGTAGATCTCCACTGCCTGTAAAAGAGAGTCATCTGAGGGGAGTAGGGCAAGAACACAACAAAAAGAACCTAGAAATTGCATAATCTTAGAATTATCTACAGTCACCTGAAAAGCAGATGCTAAAATGATGAGCAGCCAGCAGATCTTCTGCTACATTTTTGACAAGTGAACACTGTATGTCCCTGCAGTAATGAAGCACACTCAGAAACTGAATATTGCTAGCAAAATGTGTAACGGGCACTAAACTTGGCATGAAAACTGAACTCCCCTTACAGACTACATTTCAACAACACACCATTTTCTTAGAAAAAAAATGGCACTAATGGAAGCACAAGGCTACAACTGCTACCTATGAAAATAAATATCTGCCCCCTGACATCTAATTAAGTCTTACAGTTAGGAGTCTAAACTCTCAAAAAGTGGCAGGAATTGTGTGAAAAGAATTGTGCAAGGTTACTTATTGATTTTACATCAATCTACTTGGATTATTTCATAAAATACAAATGACAAGCAAATACATTAGAAGTTCATGAATCTGGTACAAATTAGAAAAAGTAATACAGAGCTACAGAAAAACATATGTGGAGCATCATATTATATAGCTTCTTCTATGTTCTTTCCAAAAATATATTTATAATTCATTTTATATCATTAAGAGACAACAAAATTGATGAAAAAATTGCGCATCATTCATTAATACTGTCTTTCATCATGTTAATACACTGTTAACAATATGTGGACAGTATATGTATTTCCTTACCTTTCACCTGTCTTATCACTATATAATCCATAAAGTTAAATGAAAACTTCAGATACATCACAGCAGTTACTATTCTTAAGCTGCACATGCTGATTTATAGTGTTTGCTTCTTAGTTACTAAATATAATCTTGGATATATATTGCGTATGAATACAACCTTAAGCAGTTTATTTGTACCACATGCTATCAGCAATAAGTTCTTTTTCAAAATCAATTTCTAATGCAATGGAAATTGGGTATTAGATTGCAGAAGTGACTAGATTCTGTTATAGAAAGAGGATCTACTTAGTTTACTTCCAACTCTTACTACTGAGACTTAAGGTTTAGCTAGTTTTCCCTCACTTTTCAAAGAATCTCTATTATATTTAATAACAAAGAATTTTTGCAGCATAAAAGCAATTTAGTTTTTGTTTGGCTGTTGCTATTGTCCTGCTCCCCTCCCCCTTCCATATCACATTTTGGTTTAGAATTAAGCTTTTATTCAGTATAGAAATATTATGTGCTCAACTTCAATATGATAATTCAATGATACTGACTTTTAGTTATAGAATCAATAATAAAAGTGCTATGGCCCTTCAAGATAGTTTTAATCTTCAGTTGAAAAAGAGGAATGGGACAAAATTAGACAACACAAGACAAATAATAATAGTAAATCATATTAAAAAACTTTCTAGTACAGTTAAAAATATTTTATCAGCAGCCAAGACTGCTGACAAATTCTCCTTTTTCTATTGTCTGAATCAAGCTTTTCCAAACTATCACAACTTTCCTCAGTTTCCTTACTGTTTCCTCATTTTCCCAGTCTGATACATCTTGGATCTGAAATTCATTGTATCTTTTGCTGTCATCATTTCTGAAATCCCTTACCATAACAGCCTCCTCCTTCCCTCTTGCCATTTTTTTTTTTTTTTTTTTTTAATGGACAACGTTAAATTCAGGTCAGGCGTACGTTAAAAAAAAAAAAAAAGAAAGAAAGAAAGAAAAAAGTGGGAAGAAAATCCTGGAAAGAAGAGATCATTCTCTAATTTAGCAAGATCTATTTGCAGGGCCTCTCTACCCTCAAGTCAGAAGCTCCTGTCAATTTAGTGTTATTTGCAAATGTTTTTAGTATATCTTCAAGTCTTGTATTCTAGTCATTGAAGAAAACATGAAAGAGAACAGGCCCTAAAATAGAGTCCTACAGAACCCCACTAAGTGACTGATCACCAGCCATTGTCACAGGGCTCTTCCCACCAGGTCTCTCTAATGCTAATGATCTCATGGCTCTGGGAGAGACTAAACCAAGACTGAGCCAGGACTTGTAGCTCCTCTTGCTCCTAAAAAGAAACAAAAAACACAACAACAACAAAAAACCTCACACACCACCACACCATACACAGCTTTGCTACATTATGTTAATAGTAGTACTAAAAGATAGCAATGCATATTACTTCTCATAATACATATGTAGTCGGAGGTTATACAAAATGCAATAATCAAATGATTGAACTGAATCATGAATGGATAAATAGGTTTGTAATACTGTACTTAAATGGTGGCAAAAAAAAAAGTCAACTGAAAAAGAAAACCCTTTTTCATTTTTCATATAGTTTAAGGTTTATGTAAGGATGTAAATTGCTCTAAACTCTATATTACTCCTTTGGTGAATCAAGTTTGATTATATAATCCAAAACCATCCCTTGGTAAAGAGCACTAAAGAAATTTGCACTTCTGAAATCCCATTGTTATGCTTTCTCACAGTTCTGAAATGCAAATCAGGAGCACTTTACAGCTTTTATAATGCTTACTAAATTTAAACAAATCCAAGGACTGAACCTGGACTTGCAGAAAGCACCTTTATTATTGTTCTGCATAATTAGCATATAACCACAATGCACTATATTAATCACTTTTATTACAAGAGTGCCTTCAGACAAGACTGAAGTCCCATTATGCAAACAGAGTAGTAGATTATAGCTTCTGGAAAGAGTTTAGTACAAGGTGAGGATGAGACATTACACATAACACTGTCAGAACACCAAATATCATGTTAACTCATGTTTATTCATATTCTCGAGGTGCTTCAGAGATACAGCAAAATACTTGATAGACAAGGTACATGAAAAGGGAGTGGGGCAAGACGTACAGGATGAGAAGTGAAGAGAGAAGAAACATAAGAGAAAAAAGTCATGCAGGAGAAAGATGTAGGCAGAAATAAAAACAAATAAATAATTCAGCCTGTGGAGAACATCAGCTCCTAAACAAGACTACACAACTGTCTGGAAAACTTCAAGTTCACCGTACTTGAAACAAGACTTTAACATATGAGTAAAAATGACTTAGGCCAGGCAGGTTTCCCAAGACTTGGGAATTTATTCATGCAGTAGCTTGAACGCATATAGCTGTGCAGTTTAGCAACTTTCACTCCGCTGTTTGCTCTCTTCAGATTTCACCCTGGCCACAAGGAAGTAAGGGAGGAAGACTCCTTTACCATTTGAAGTGTCCGTATCTTACAGATCCCCACCTCCTGGGCCTAGGATAACTGCATAAATAGCTCATTAGGTCTGCTCTGTTTTATGCAACAGCTCCTATTCTGTTTCCTCCTACACATACTCCTGCTGACATGTATACAGTAGAAGGTGATAACCAACTTAATGAATTTAACATCACCAGCCAAGAGCCACAGTAATAACCCAATGAAACAGACAGAATGTGCGTAAAAATCAAATATGTAGGACTACCATTTGGAGAGACCAAATGCAGAATAGAGATATGAATTTAAAAAAAAAGTACCTAGTAATTTTTTAAAAGAGCACTTTTCCATCTTGTATCAAATCCAGAGAAGACATCTACATACAGTTTTCAAAATGATTACAGAATTGAAATAATTCTTCCGTTCTTGAAGAAACATGCAGGACTCAGACAGCTACTCTTAAAATACATTTTTGGAAACGTCATTTGGTTTTACAGTTTATAAAGGAAGATTTTTTAGAAGTGATTTATAATACTTATTCTACTGTTATGTGCAAATTTCATTAGATGTCCCCATCAAACCAGCCCAGTTCAATACTTGTCAAAATATCTGCATTCTACATTGAAGACATAGGTGTTGTGGTTGTTTTTTTCTAGTCTTGGAGCAGTCTTCCTACTAGCCCTTATAAATACAGAGCCATTTGCACATGTACTTATTAAGGAAATCAAAACTTTCTATTTACAGTCTAGGGCTGGAGTAACACACAGAAGCAAACAATAATTCTTTGAAATCTCCCAATAATCCATGATTTTCTGCATAAGTTTTCTGAAGAGACACAGTTCTCCATCTTTTTAGAATGCTTACATATACCAGTTGATATGCACAGAATCTGTTTTTCACTCTTTTTTTCTCCTTATTTTTCATGCCAAGAGACAGGTACTTGGCTTTCTTAATTCAACTATAATTAACATTTCACATCACAAGGGAAATACCATCATCCCAGCAAAAACTGCAGCAGAATTAGAATGTCCATGTAAGATCAACATATAACATTACATCAACAAGGTACGACAGTCATCGCACCAATTACAGTTTCACCAACTCTTCCAATATACCCTGCAAAACTTTTCTATTTCACAGATTAAGTTTCTTCCCTCTTTAATACTATTTTTTGATTATTGGAAGATCTTAGCTGAACAAGAAACTCTTTACTGCAGCTAGTACTTAACTGGGCTATGAATTTGCTCTGAGTATTCACGGGTGCACATATATATCTCATCTTACCGAAGGAAAGACTTTTTCATGTATTTTCTCCTACCAGTAGAAGTACAATTCAGGATGCAGTCTTCATCTTTACTGTTTGAGATTACATAAATTCATTTTATATTTCTCATTAATTGAAAGCATAAAAATAAAAAGCAGAAAAGTGGGTGAAAACAATTAAACTGAACTTTGTAGTTGGTAGCTAAAGATTGTGTACTTGTCCACAGACTAAATAACTTTATCTCATTACTTCAGTGTTAAACTTCTTAGAGGTCTAGAGTCTGCAGGCTGCAAGCATACCTCATAGCCAGGCATACTGAGAGAAGGATAGGCAGAAGGCAGCTTAACCTTCGATGAAGCTGTACAAAGCACACCTTTTCAGCAAATGCCTCACTATCATAGAAAAGCTCAAATCACCAACAGGAAAGAAAACCGTTCTTTATATCACATAGATGTATAGACTTCCAGGTCACATCTTTGATAACAAGTCAGTCATCACAACTTTCATTCAAGTGTAAGCAAGAGAAAGAGATCCAGCTCGAAAAATATCTTCACAGAGAAGAGATTCAAAGTAAACTTCAGAGAGTATGTAGAATTAAGAATTATAAGTTTTACTGAAAATAATAAACATTTATTATGCTATTTGTATACACAATTACGATCCCTATGATAGGCTGCTTGAAATCACAGAATGAAAAAATGGTGGACATAAATGCCTTAAAAAACATTAAATAAAACAACTTAAGCACTAAAGACAATTTGATCATGGTACCATTACCTCCTGAGAGGAAGAAGCAGACAAATTACCCTTCTGAAGTTCTAAGATACCACAGCAATGCAGAGGCGGGCATTTGGACAATCTGAGCCAAAGTGCATACATTTTGATACTTGTCCAGAATGAACATCTTACTGAAAAACAACAAACTGCCAAACAACACAAAACGCTGATTTAGCAGAATGATTGCATTAGCAGTTTTGATGCACTATAACAACTCCAGCTATTGCATTCTTAATATTTCACTAATAATAGGATTGGTAATATTCAAATTTCAAAACAGTATTTTCATCCATAGGTTGAACACAAATTATTATTGAATGTCTGTATGCTGACTATTAACTAGGTAATATGGTAAAATGTCACTCATACAGCATAATTCTATGTAATCTTATTCTGGTGCCCTACTTTTAATGGTGAAGTGGTTAATCCAGTCAATTTCAAATAAAGAAAGTAAAATATATGTTCTATTTCAAAAATAAAAACAAATGATAATGACCAGTTTCACTATAACAAAACACTGCAGAAAAGTCCTACCTGAATGTGGATTTAGCAGCAAGAAATAAGTTATTTTAAGAAATATGTTGGCCTAAATATCAAAGATTTATTTGAATGAAGGTCCTGGCAAATGATCCGAGAAACTAGTAACAAAAAAACCTTACACTGAAATGTAAAGATAGTAACACAACATTGCAGCCTCAGAGAACCCAAGGATGAACAAAACAAGAATGCGATGTTTGGCAGCAGCAAACTCGGCAAGTCAGCCCAGAAAACAAATTTGCTTTGAAATAATAAAAAAAAATAAGCTTAGAAATGAAGCAGCAGAGATAGAATACAACATGCTTCATTAAATGCAGTCAATAAACACATCTATCTAGAGAATACAAAACTCATTCAACCAGAAGAGAAAGTCATGCCAGCATAATTACAGATATATAGTAAATCTAAAATGCAACAGAAAGCTAACGGAAAAAAAAAAAAATCATGTCAAAAATACAGTCAAATGGGAAGGGAAAAGAAAGCCTCAAATCATGCAAATAGGATCAAAGTCTTGGGGGAAAAAGGGAGTATACAAACCATTACCATAAACATACAACCATTTTCAGAAAGTAATGAACCTGCAACAACTGACTTAGATTTCACAGCATCCAAATGGAAAAAATGAAATGACAGGACATACCAGTGCAGATTTTTCATTTAAAAAAAATCCACAATTTTTGCATTTACATTTTTTGTATTCTCATAATTAAAATTATTTCATGAATTTGTGTGCTTTAATGCCTTTTTCACTTGGAATATTACATAGATAAGACAATGTTGTATTGTATTAATTTACCATTAGAATATACCATTGTATATATATGTATTAGATTCTAGTATTTCTAATTTTTATTACTATTAATTTACTAGAAATAGTGGTATAACATATCAAACAGAATTCATGTTTTATACAACAGTATTATAATGCAATATTTATAAATGGCACTAATTCAGCTCTGCTTGCCTCCGTGACGGATTTGATCCAAGAAGATGATCACAAGCCACCAATGCACCCTCATGGCAAAGGCAACCAACAAACTCCTGATCTATATTAGCAGGTTGAGGGAGAACCTGGAGTTTTGGGTACTGTTCTGGGCTTCTCAGCGCAAGATTATGAAATAAATGTGCATACTAAAAATCAGATGAGTTCTAGATGAATGTCTAGAACAAAACATTTGGAGACAAATCTAGAAAAGACCTAGGCTAATCAACAAAACAGTTATAATTTTGTAAGTTACACACAAAAGTCTATATAGCAGTCTTAAATTGGAAGAACTAAAAGTACCGTAGAAGGGAGGCTGCACACACACACAAGAAAGCACAGACTGAATGAAAAAAAAACTCCTAGTGTTGGAGAAAAAGATTCAAAAACTAAAAAAAATTACATTATACATTATGCTGGCATTCTTGAAATTAAAGAAAAAAAATGAAGAGGATAACAGTGGTTATCACTTGTAAAGACCAGTGGTACATTACTCAGTATAGGGTGCCTTTATAGCAGCAGTACAGAAATAGTCACACTGAAAAGCATAGAAACAATTTCATTAAGATAGACACAGGCCAATGAGTTAAGAAACAATCATATTTACATGAAAAGAGAAGAAAGGGGAGGAAGACAGAGAGGAGGAAGAAGAGAGTAAATAAGCCAAGTTCAGAGATTTCTGTATACTTCTGCTAGAGGAATGTGTAAATACCTGCATAAAGATCAAGTTCAGTTAAACGCATATATCACTTCCTTTACGGTCATATAAATCACAGGTGAACTCTTTTTTTTTCTCCTCCACAAACTGCATTATCCTAAATATGGAGTCACATTTCCTTGAATTTATTTTAATATATTCAGAAGTTCTGTAAGAACTTTTAAAAAACAATGCTGGAACACCTCTCCTATGAAGATAGGTTGAAGGAACTAGACTTGTTCAGCCTGGAAAAGAGAAGGCTGTGGGGAGACCTGATTTTGGCCTTCCAATATTTAAAGAGCATTTACAAACATGAGGGAAATCAACTTTTTACAAGGGTAGATAGTGCCAGGAGAAGGGGAAATGGTTTTAAACTAAAGGAGGGAAGATTCAGATTAGATGTCAGGGGGAAATTTTTTACTGAGAGAGTGGTGAGGTGCTGGAACAGCTTGTCTGGAAAGGCTGTGGATGACCTGGTGTCCCGCTCCAATATATAGGAGGGAGAAGAGGTTCTTTTTGATATATGTATACCCGACAGCGAGATTAAGACACAACGGGTCAAATGTTAGCCCAACCAGTTTATTACAAATCCTAGTTGCTTAGGGATATGGGAACAGAAGATGGGTGATAGAAAAGAGACAGGAAATAAAAAGCAAGGAGTCTTCATAGAAAGCAAGAGAGAGATAGTCACCACAGTGGGTCCAGCAAGGTTCGTAGCTCAGTTGATCTTCAGAAGAGGTGGGTCACTGGGCGTTGTTGTTCTGTTGACGACGACGGTGACCACAGTGACGATGGCGATGATTGTGACAATGGTGAAAACAGCGATGATTGCAAATACTGTGATGATTTCCAATGGCAGTATTTATAAGTCCAATGTGGTTGAGTCAGCTCTTTTTGGAGTGACAGCTTCTGGCTTTTGGATCTCAGCAGGAACTCCTTTTGTTCCCATCTTCCGGGCCTTGCCAGCAGATAAGAGGGAGCGTGGAGGTGCCAACTTGTATCTTGTCTTCACAGGATACAATGGTGTCACCCCACAGTCTCCCATAGCAGACAGGAGTTATTTGGTCACAGGACAGTTTCTGACAGTAAACAGGACAGTCCTGAGCACTCCCTTCCGAAGGCAAACAGCTCCAAAGAAATGCTTTCAAATGTAAAATTGTCCAGACAGTGATGTTGATTGCCGCACGGCAACACCCACTTCTCATCTCCTAGAGTCTTATCACAAGAAATACCTCAGGAAGCAAGCTTTGAGCCAGAAAAAAAAAGGATGGATTCATGCACCTGGTCCCTGAAAGTGTTTAAGGCCAGGTTAGGTGGGGCCCTGGGCAGCCTGATCTAGTACTTGATCTAGTGGTTGGCAACACTGCCTGTAGCAGTGGGGTTAAAACTTGATGATTCCTGAGGTCCCTTCCAACCCGAGTCATTCTGTGATTTCCATTTGGTATTCCCTAGGACATTCACATTCCTGAAAGGAAAGGATTTTGTTTTACCACCACTTGAAGCATTACCAGTTACACACCACTACTATGCATGCTTATTGATCTCATGTAATGCTGAGAACTTCAAATAAGCAAATTTCAGCAGTATAATGTGACATAAACCTTTTATTAGCATCCTCTTCATCGTCTTGATATCTGTAACTGTACTTATGACTTATATCAAAGACATAATTAGAACATGTTCACTGTAAAAGTGTTTGTTTTAAAATATCTTATTCGTAAATTTGTAAATAAAGCATCAGTTATTTGTGAATAAAGTATTAATTATATTAAAAGGCCTACTTTTCTGCCTTACTGAAAACTTCTAAGACAAATAACAGGTGAAAATTAAAAGTAAAATAAATAGTAAATAAAAGTTTCTTCTCTCCACCAACATAATACAATTGTCTGATTGTAGTGATAAAAGAGGAAATAATGAAGAAATGGTCATGAGGCTACACACTCAGCTTGCTTTCTGGTAGAATATCCATAGGATAAATGAATAAACACAGTGAGGCAATTTGAGAATCAGATTGTTACACTCACAATTTAAACAGTAATGATTAGCTCCAATTAACACAGCTACAGAATCAAGATATTTGATATAGTGACAGAATTAAAATTTAAAAAATTAAAATTCTCAGATTAGAGAGTTTGAGAAGAAAACAAAAACATTTCAGTATCACTGTTTTTGCTTTTGAACTTTTCATTTGGTTTATGAAAAAGTATTTCTCAATTTAAATGATCAATTTTGAGCCCTGATTCTTTGTGTGACTAATTACTTATAATAACTGGATTTTAAAGGAATGAAAGAAATTAAGACAAAATACATTCAAATATAATCCCAATTGAACAGAAGTGGAGTAAATGTAATGAGCAAATATATACCTTTTTAAATCAAAAGAAATAGAACTACAAAGCAGTTTTGAAAGCATGCTTTATCTATAACAGATCTTGTAAAAATCACTGATAATAAAACGAGTTAAGAACACAGTTATAGCTAAGTAAGCTTGACACTAGGCTTGAAACATTCACTTGAAAAAACATTTTAGAGTTTACTGAACTGATTAAAGTTTTGGAAAGGTGAGATTTTTTAGACAGTAAAAAGGAAAAACAAATTTCTCAGCTCTACACACAATCAGCTTTGGCACCTTAATCCTAAGTATTCTTATTAAACATAGATAAGAAATGCAAGCAAGTTATTCCAGGAATCTGGAGATTTTTAGGCTTCTACTCTAGGATTTTAAGCCCTTAAATAAATAAAAAAAGATTGAAATTGGTTTGCAGGAAGCCACTATAAAATAAATTCGCACCAATTACTAGAATTATTCATTCACAGCAGTCACTGTTCACCTTGTTTAGCTCTCAAGTATATGACAGAAACTAGGCAACATAGCATCCAGAATTGTTACTTTGAGCTTATGATGAGTTATGCCAACAGAACTCAAGAAAAAAAGCCTTTAACTTACCTAGCCTGTCCAAACTTGTGCCAATTAGTCATTTAGAACCTGAAAAACCATATAGTTAGAGTATTCCACATCCTAATCCACCTCCTTTAAGTTTTAGAAGCTTTTTTCTGCATGGAAAAATTCATTGTCCTTCATCAACATTTAAACCCTGTGCTTAGTTCAACACGAAGAGTAGATTCATTCCTATGTTCCTATAGATTGTACTAATCAGGTAGGTTTTGTTTGTTTGTTTGTTTTTGTTTTTGTTGTTGTTTGTTTTTAAAGTACCTCTCCTCCAGATGTCCTCGGTTACTTTAGTATCTCTTGGATAATTTTTTCCAAATTTTCATTTGTTTTTTATTGATCTACTTAGAACTTCAATTGGGTCACATCTTTGAGGGAGAGGTAATAACTTGGTCACCAGCAATCATGACCAGCAAATCAGATGCAATATAGTTCCTTATATCATATGAACTACATTATTTCACACAGTCCAAAAGAATATTTTTCTTATTTAGCAACAGCATCATTTTTGTTTTGTACCAATGAGTAAAATAAAATTTACGAGCAGCTTTACTCCCTCTAGTCTTTTTCAAAGGTTGTATCTCAGACAACTATAACACCCCTTTTTTTCTATTAGGTTATTCTTTCATGTATGTATGACTGCACATTTATCCCTATAATCAGTCTCATCCAGTACTCAACTATTCAACATTTGTTATTAGCCAGAATGTTTGCTGCCTTTCTTCACCCATATCAACAAATTAGTCATAGTGTTTTGCTAGTTATCCATAAAACATATCATCCACGAAGATACCAATAATTAAAAGAAAAAAAATCAGGTCAGATCCCTGCAGAATCATAGATATTTATAAGTTTTCAGTCTTCATTTTGACAGCAAATCAATCATTATTTCTCTCCTGGTGCTATTTCACAGAGTTTTGAATTTACTCTGTGCAATCTTTTTTTTTTTTTTTTCCAGACTACATTTCCTCTAAGTGGTTCATGAGAAAATCATGAACAGGTACCTGGCGGCTAAGTCAAAACATTCAGTATCTTCTGTCAGTCTATAATTCATAAACCCTTCACCTCTTCATGGGAGGAAATTAGATTCATTTTTCATTTTTTGCTTTCCTCCTCCATTTCTATCACACAAGTGCATTCAGTATTTTACTTCCATTCCTATAGCTGGACTTGCTGTAACAGAATTGCTTTTTGTTGTTATTGTTTTTGTTTTTGTTTTAAAAAAAAACAACAGCACATAACATAGCAGGGTCTAGGTTTCAGTCTGTTACAAGCCTACAATAAAAGTTACAAAACAAATCATACATATCTACCAGAATTTCAGTCAAGACATTGCTGTAGAGTCAGAATGGATAGTCCCCTTAAGAAAGTCAAAATCGTATGTAGTACATAAGGAAGCACTATTGAGAAGTTATCAGAAATTTAAAATTGAAAGTTTAGTGTTGGGAACTAAATTATTCTTCACGTTCTTTGATAGTATTTACCATAAAGGAGAAAAAAATCTTATTTTGCCACACGTTTCCAGAGGAGGACCACAAAAATGGTCCAAGGGATAGAACACCAACAATTCTTTATGAAATGGCATTAACACTTTTCTTGTATTTATTATAATGATTCAGTGAAAGAAAACTTGCTAAACAGCTTGCCAGGCAGAGAATCAGGTAAATGTTTATCTATTACAACCACTGTCTCCCTTCCCTTATATTCTTCCTCTAAAAAATACATGTTCAGTTGGCCACAGTTGTTGCTGGTTCAGTAAACACCAGCCTAACCACCAAACATTTAAAAAAAATAAGTCTGCGTACGCATCTATACTTCTTTTGAAGGAAAAAAAACACAGTAATGAAGATAAGACTTCATTTCAGGAAGATGGAACTTCAGGATTCTCTTACTCAATGCCATGAATAAAGGTGGATAATATGCCTCTTATCAACTATTCTTCCAGTCAAAGAGTTTACCTGTGCTTGTTTAGAAAGAGAGTGAGGATACACAAAATAAATAAAATGATGTCACAGTTTTCTTACTAATGATAAGAACTGAATTAAACCTCTTGGAGAATTGTAAACTGATCAATTTATCTAAGTTTCTCTTCCCCTTGACCCATAAAATCAGTGTACCTGAATCTTGCTGTTAGAATCTCGTGTTTCAAAGATTGAAAATTTTCCTTACTGTTTTACGCGTACTTATATAGGTTGCTCCAAAATTAATGCTTCCTATTTATTTCCATGGAAACTACAACAGATACAAAGAGCACAATGACATTATTTGATAAAGCAAATTATCACTTACAAAATACTTTTTTTCTAAATAGTCACCATCATTAGCTATGCACTTTCACCAGCAACAGATAACACCCTCCATGCCACACTCCGAAAGTTCTGCACTAGCAGAGGCAATCCGTTGCCACTGCTGAAACGCACCATCCACCACCTCACTGTCCTCACGTGCACTGTTTGGTCTCCATAAAAGCTTAGCAAGTGTTGATGAATGTCAGTGGATGCCATATTTTTCCACATGAAGGAATTCAATTACACATTTGCTTCATACTTCCATGTCAGACAACATTTTGTCAGATGGCCCCTCTGCTGCCATCTGTTGCGCAGCAACTAAATGTAACAGAATACCAGCAGGAAGGTTCAACCTCTACTGCTTTACCATCAATGCCTGCCTCTGATGTTGTGGGCTAAAAATAATAAAATAGGAAGCACTGCTTTCAGAGCAGCCCTCGAAGATTTATTTAAAGTATGAATGAAAATTAAAAATATTCTTCACTGTCTCTTCCATGAATAACTCTATTCACTTTTACATCTTTTCAGTCTTCCAGGATCAGATCCAGTTAGTAACAAGAGGCTTTTTGCATTACTCTAACTATAAATGATCATAAATTTTCTCAGAACTCCATAGAGGAAAAGTCCTGATTAACTATTATGATTCAATGGGCTGAAAGTTACACATTGACTAAGCAAAGCCAAAGTCAATATCTACTGTGAGGTCCAATATATCTTGATATTGATTGAAACACTGCACTCAATGCAATTATAATGGGACAGAACTTTTAGGTAACTAGGAAACCTACCGAAGACTTTAGAAATAATTCAAGGGGTTATCCTTGAAATTTCCGTATCTAAAAGTATGCTGTCAGTGATTGATGTCACAGACTGTAGGGGATTTTTGAAGTTTTGAATAACACACATAATGCCTGTCTTACACTAATTAGACATTTTAGAAAATGGTTTAGGGGAAGAGTAAACAGTTTATTGTAGCAAAGAGTTGCTCATTACAATGTTAATGTAGTGTCCCCAAAGGATTCAACATAAACAAAAACCTTTTTCACAAATCTGGTTCCTGATGCTCACTAATACTCCACCGACAGGTCTCATGGCAGAGTACAGGCTCTAGTTACCACATACAAATGTTTTTCAGCTAATGCAGGCAAGCACATCCAACCCATGGCCTGCAGTCCACATGTGGCCCAGCCCAGGCTGTCCTACAGCCACTCCCTGTCCTGTGCCATCATGACAGCAACTCCTCTGCACTGAGCAGCCTAGCGTATCAATTTTTTTGTATGTTTGCAACTCCATTTTTAGTCAAGATTACCTCCATTTTCAGTTGTACATTACCTGAGAATTTTCAAATGGAATGTATGGAGTTGTAATCAGACATTCAACTCAACAATTTGATCACGTCCCTTTACAAGACTTTTATGAGACCTATCTTACCAGAGAAAAATATCCCTCTCTTCAGAATTATGTCTTATTCATGTCATCACTTTTGGGCAGCATGTATATTAGTGAACAACTATTTCCAAAGATGAAGAACAGGAAGAGTAACATTTCATCAAAAATCTGACAGACACCTTGAAAATTCACTGAAAACTGCAATCACTTCCATCAAACCTGACTGATGCATCGATTTAACAAAAACAAGATCAAACATCCCACCATCCCACTAGTTTGAAGGCTTTAGATGCTCTTTTTTTGTGTGTCCTGCTAAAAATATTTTAAAATAGTGTTGTTGTTGTTGTTTTTTTTTTAATTTACATATATTTTAACTATTTTATATGTTTTATATGTGACCCAAGGCAATTCCTCTTCACCCATTGTAATGCATTTCTCAGGATGGTTAATCATTATTTTAGCCTCTGTAGAACTGTAACTGAATACCAGTAACTGAAAGCAAAAACAATGGTACTAACATTATGAAGATGACTTTGAGTCAAGTTGCTTTTGAAATGTTCTCAGCAGATTTATTTTTCTTTTTCTTTTTCCTTTTTTCTTTTTTTTTTTTNTTCATGGTTAAAGGATCATTTAGAGAAAGACTTCCATTTTCTCTTATTCTTATACAGGCAAATACGTTTTCAAGTACAGTGAAAAAACACCCACACGTGTGTAACCTCATATCAACCTGCACTCTCATCCATTAAATCATTTTATTTATAAACATAAAAAAAGCCCACAGAATACTTCCAAGGTAAATAAAATCAAGGACAAAGTAATCAGATTCTCAGCTCATATAAATCATCTAGTTCTACCAACTTCAGAAGAGCTATCTGATCTACTGGGCTGTGAATACAATCCTAGACTTGGTGTACACTATTATTTTTCCTTTAGTGATAACTTCAAATAAAGCCTAGATATCCAGGGTTCTTACAGATTCTAAGTTTTATGCAATACACCATTAAAAAAAAACAAAAAACAAAAGCATAATAAATCCACAAAATAAACACACGATAACATCCCAGCCATTATAGAACAGGCAGTAAACGTTACCCCTCTCATACTGAAAACATACCATTAATTCCAAGAGAAAAGAGTGCAGCTATATGGAATGTACTGACAAACACATACACAGTCTTTCAGAAGAGCTTCACAGTTAAGAAATAACAATGTTGAACAGGGGAATATTTTTTTTCTTGTCTTCTTGAAAAGGAGATAACATTAAAGACTTACAACAGCATAATATTCTCTAAAGCAAATCATAGCAGAATACAAATTATACACAATTTCAACATGTTTTATGAGGCAGGAGATACACTCCATATTCTATATTAGCAGAACTAAACACATCTATCTGACACTGGGTTACATAGATGGAGTATGGACATGAAGACAAGAAGGGAATAATCACTTCAATGTCTACTTTTTTTTAATTGAAAGCAACATAATGCAATTCCATGTAAAAATAGATGAAGTCTTGTAGACAGATGTCACTTATAAAGAATGCATGCTAACCTGAAAGAGCTTAAGCAGGTTGAGAAGAAACCAAGTAATGTGAAGGTAACATTGAGCTGAGTAATGAGAATAAAAAAACCTGAGGAAAAAACAAGGCTCTAGGATAACAATTTATTTCTTCATCTCCGAAACTTGCAGCTTGAAAGTATTTAGAATCAGAAGTCCATAGCTCCTTTTTCATCTTCCCTGCTTAAATCTGCAGTGCAGCAGACTCATTTTTCACATTAGTGCTATTATTCTGCACATTGCTTTCAGCCATCTGAGGTTTCCATTGCATTCTTCACAGTAGAAAGGTAACTTACAACTCAAACAATGATGATTAATAATGACAGTTAGTTTAGTACATGATTGTGCCAATGATCTTTCCACCAGCCTAAGCTGGCACTAGTCTATCTGATTCAATATTGTGATCTCTGCACTATCCCAAAAAGGGTAAGCAGTCAGCACGAGTAGCATTTTTATCAAGATAAAACTTGTAGGTCAAATGTTTACATTTGTCATTCATGATAAGAAATATATTTTCCCTGTCAGGCTATGCTTATTCTTTCACTGTAGAAAAAAATGTATGAAACAGAAGCAGATCTCCCAATGTATCTTGTCCTCAGTAGTTCTATGGACGTTTTTATGCGTCATATCGTATTACTTATTACATCACAGATAGTAAACTGATAAAATCGTTTCAAAGCCTTTGTTTTTGGGGTTTAGTTTTTGTTGACTGCATCAGTGCAATTCTAAAAAAAAAATAAAAAATTGTAGGAAAGTCTGTATTTCATATAATCACTACAGGGTTATTCTTGCACTTTTTGTTTTATCTCTCCGTATAGAGAAGCTAGAATATATGAGCATATGGGTCTTTCAGATGCGTGTAATTTTTATATGGGATACTGACTATGTACTGTAGTCTGATGATGGTTGATAACCTCAGAGAAATATCAGCTAATTTCTTAACCTTATTCTGTTTTAAAGGAGGGAAGATTTAGACTAGATGTCAGGAAGTTTTTTACTGAGTGGTGAGGTGCTGAGACAGGCTGTCCAGAGAGGCTGGGGATGCCCCATCCCTGGAGGTGTTTAAGGCCAGGTTGGATGGGGCCCTGGGCAATCTGATCTAGTACTTGATCTAGCGGTTGGCAGCCCTGCCTATGGCAGGGGGTTTAAAACTTGATGATCCTTGAGGCCCCTTCCAACCCAAGCCATTCTATGATTCATTCAACTTTGTTATCAATTTCTTTCAACTGTTAGAAAAGCAATTCCCCAACTACCAAAACAAAAACAAAACAAAAAAAAAAAAAAAAAAAAAAAAAAAAACAACCTACTTCATAATATATAAGAATTATGACATTTCCTAAGTTTCTTTCAAATAGCATATTTGGCTTAAAGGTACTTACTACTGGTCTGAAAACACTCTTGTAGGGAAAAAAAAAAGACTCATAACAGACAAAGAAACTTGTAAAAGTAGTAACAATATTTAGAAGTTGGCAGTCACATCTTAAAACAAAGTATTTTAATATTTTAACCTTAATATATGTAAATAGCAAAACTAATCTTCTATGAGGGAACCTTGTTTTTCATACTCTGCAAGACACTCAGACACTATATTTTGACAAGTTATTAAATATTTATATTAGTAATATTACAAAAACATCAAACTCATGTAAAAATGTCAGTTATTTTTGCTCCTCAGTTTACTTCGAGTAGTTTTATAAAAATCAATTGATTTACAGCAATCTAACAAAATTCTGTTAAATATTTTGGTCAGTCAATGGCAAAAACTTCATTTTTGCTACAGAAATTGTAATACTTCATTTCAGTATTTTACTGCACTGTAAGTTTCCTGTTTGTTATTAGATTAGGGTAGAAAGTGACGCCTGCAAAACTAATAGCATAAACACTTAACCATACTATAGTTAGAGTGATTCAATGAGATCAAAGGTCATTAATCTCTTTCAGGCAATGCAAATTCAAATATTATTTCACCTGAAGAAAAAGTCTAGTTACTAACACTATTATATCTTGAAGGAAAAACATGCAATTTAGATAGCATGAGAGATAACGACTACTAGAAAGTGAAACAAAAGAATCTTAGAACTTTGAAAGCAATTCGAAGATCACTTGAAATGGACCATAGAGATTTTTAAAATTTATCTATATATATCCTTTAACTCGCAAGAATCCCTCTGAGAACTGCTTTAATCTGCATAAGTGCATTATGTGCTCTCAGAAGTCTTCCATAATTTGCACTCCAAATGCTTCAAAATCCTGGCTTCAAGTTTCTTTTAATTCACATTACAATTATCAACTATAATGAAGAAATATATACAGAGAGAAGTGTTGAAGGGCAACTAGGACAACAAATGTTATATGTTCAATCAGCACACAATTAACTGCTTATAGTTCAAAGCGTATATAGGGCAATATTTTTGTAAGTTCCAAATATAGTCAAAATTATTATAAATTTTACCCAGATATTCATATTGTTCTCTATTGATGTCACTGCTAGTAAGTAATTATATCCACAATATCTGGTCTAAATTCCATTTTATATTATGCACTCTAAGTGCAAAACACTATACCACTGCAAAACTCTATATCACTGTCAGTATACTGATTTAGACTGGTTACATAAACCGTGTATGTACCAACATATACTATCTTTGCTACCAACAGAAGGAGAAACAATTGCAAAATATTTTTCTCAATTATTTTAATAGTGATATTTTATAGTGAGTTTATCAGCTGCTCCACTGATCATGCCAGTTTGCTTCAAATCTTCTGGTGAATGCATGTTAACCTTCACAAAAAGTATCAGAAATATACAGCATGAAACTCAGCATAAAGAAAATGTTCAGGTAAATACAGTTCCATTTTAAAGCAAATCTACTGTTGCTGCAAAATCAAAGTCAGGATCTACAATTGAATTTATAGTATGAGGAGTATTTTAGAAAACAAACCTTTAGAGGAGCAATATTGTTATAGTAATTCTGAGCTGAAATCATAATTAAGCTTAATTAAAGAGATTTTAATTAAAACTCAGATTTACTATATGGTAATAACTTAGTGTGTGTGTTTGACTGAATTAATATTGCTTGTTTAGCATGAAGCCATGCTTATTATTGAAACTGTAAGTTCCAGAAATTTCACAGTTAGTGTTTCCACATAGTTCCCATTGGAAACAAACTTGATGCTAACTTTATAAATGACTGTATGTACAATTGTATTATGTACTTTTTTAATTATGTCTTATCACATCTAGAGTTAAAGCAATTTGTGGTAAAGCCTTATCTTTCAGATTTTGTCAGAAGGATACAAATGCAAACTACATGACTAACACCTAAGTGGAGAATATTTCACACTCCAATGGGAGTTGGGCGAAGTACCTAACATACAGAAAGAAAATAAGAACAAAATTATCTTCCAGAATCTACAATGATCAAAAATAACTCCAAATCATCGTCCTGCCATCCTTACTTAGGTTTCTTTCCAGTACAGCTCCTCTAGATAGTTATGATTTTGAAAGTCTCCTAGCAAGCATTTCATTTCATAGCTTTAGTACACTAATGAAACAATTTTAACCACTTGAAAAAAGTTTCTTAGTTTCAGGAGAAAGATCTGGAAAAGTGTATATTTTTCTTCTCAATGCTTATACCTAAGCATTTACAGATATTGCAAGTTCAGTTTCTTGATCACTGACAAGATCACTATGAAACAATAAGGTACGCCAGACAAAATAAGGATATTTACTTTACAAATGATTTTTTTTTTTTTTAAAGTTTTCTTCTGCTTTAAGGAATTATAAAGCAAAGGGGAAAAAAAGAGAATTGAAAAAAGCTTTTATTACTTACACAGAGGCAGGCTGACTTGCTTACCTTGCTTTCGTTTAATCTATTGAGCTTTAAGTCTTCCTTAGCAAACTTTTCAAAAGTTTTCCACTTCTGCATATAACTCACAAAAGCACGCAAGACTGGATCTACTTGTTGGAATGTTCATCCTCTCTGTTTCAAATGCTTTTCACCTGAGATTGCTCATGCCTATCAAAGCAGCTCCCTAATTCTCAAGCCTAATTTAAGAGTCATTCTCCATTTCCCAGTGGAAACCAAACAACTGTGCAGAAAAGAGCAAAAGCTTCACTGACTCAAGGAAGTAGGATAGGTATGAAGATGACTGATTCTATGATGCAGTCAAGTAGTAAATTCTGATATCCCACTTACCCAGGAGTAGAGTCACTGACTTCAGAATATTTATTCAAATCTCAAGTATTTTACCTCATATACTAGGCTAAACAATGAGCACCAGCTCCTTTCAAAACAGAAAAGCAAAGCTTTTAATACATGATATGACCTCCTGGGACTGTAGGAGTTTGGAAAAAAGAAATATTCTTTTTGTTATTTTCCCCTTTAATCAAAAGGATCTCCCCATCCTTCTTTTGTTTTGTTTTAACTTTTACTCACAGAGAAGCACACAAGACCAGAACAAACCAGACAATACAAGAGATGATTCAAGGATGAGTCTAAGGACTGTAGCTTCTCACATGAAGCAATCATGAAAAATAATTTGAGGACTGTTCAGCTGATAGGTCTACAGCTTGCAGATAAGCAGTCATTGACTCCTGCAGAGTCTGGCCATGACTGAAGCTCCTGACTTATACAATATAAGTATAATTAAGCAGGAAAAAATAACGACAAATCTCATGTAAAGTTGACATTTGAAACATTCACTGTTGAGTGAGACTCTCATATGGCCACCATCAATAATGCTTTCATTAATTTGAACCATTCTGATTATCAAAAGTAATAAATTTGATCAAAGCAGAAGATTAAATCTGAATAGTAACAATATTTTAATTAAACTGAAGAGAATGGTTCTCACAGTGTCTATATATCATATATCAATATTAGCATTGCTCATGCAGATTTCTGTAGTTCCTTCTTGGCCAGTCATCCCTCTCCATTGTAAGAGTTTGCTGTATCATTTTTCTGGAGGGGAAAAAAAAAACAACACTTCTGTTTTAAAGACCACATGCAATGTAGTCTTCTATATTGGATCAATAAACATCAATTATTAGGTACAAGCCAGGAAGATTTCATTCTTCTTGTTAAGGAAAGTAAAAACCCACTATTCATCATCATAGCTATATGTTTAGCTGTATGCCAGCATATTATATATCTAGCCCTTGACTGTGGTAACTGAACTTCAATGCAATCAACAAGACATATGGAGGAAAAAGTGGACAGTGCTTCAGCCATCCATCATGATACTGCAGGTTCTGCTGAATCATAAATAGCAAAGAGCTGAGGATTCCAAACACCAAATGCTGTTAGAGGGCAAGAGTGCTATTCACTTTTGTTGAAAGTGGAATTTCCTATTTAGAAAGAGAAGTGAGCTCACGGGAATTTGTATTTCTTTCAGACAACATAACAGAGGATTGTAAAATACAGTTTGATACTTCATTTCAAATTTGGGGTGGTCAGTAAGAAGCAATAAGACATTTTTACTGTTAATTATGAACAAGACATTCCACAGTATATGCTCACATATTAAACACATGTAAAATATGCAAAAATTGTAGCTGAATGTAATAAATATATGCGTCATTTGTTCTGCCTACCCAACCTTTTAGGAAAAAGACTAATCACTCACCTTAAGAATGAACAAATAACCTATCCTAATGTTCTTTTCTCCCAGGTATTTACATCAGTTACGGTGCATAAATTTGTTAATCTGTCTGGCAGCAACTACACTGTTGATAGATACTAATATCCTAAGAGGTATGTCTAGGATTGAAAAAGCTAAGAAACAAAATGATAACACCTTGACTTTTGTAGCAGGTATCTCACCTGTAATTGTACTGTAGGAAGCTTTCATAACTGTTTCTTGCAGGAAAACGTAGGGAAAATGATAACCCAATAAAACACATGGCTGCAATACATCATATATTGTGAGGTTGATTATCTAGAAACATTTTCTGACAATGTATCTAAAAATTTTCTTGATGACAGAAAGAAAAGTGCTTCTAAAGATAGATAGATCTGTAGGTTACTGAATATCTAACTATCTGCATAGTAAGGAGCAGAATTTCATCTTCTAGGGGCTTTTCTGGCTGTTCTGTTGTTCAGGTTTGGATTAGTATTTGTGTGGTGTTCGTTTTTTCATGGGTTTTGTTTGGTTGTTGGTTTTTTTTTTTTTTGGCAGGAGGAGAAGGGAGCTGAGAAGTAACGTGTAGAGCATCATGACAAGTGGTAATTTAACAAAAAATTAATAAACAAAAGACAGCAACTGCATCCAATCATTTCAAAGCTTTAGCGTGCATCATCACAATATTTTGCAATACTACATAGCATTTGCAAAATTACTAGAGGCCTGGCTCCTAGTGTACAGAACACTTAATAATAATTATCAATAGTATGATGAATCTTGGTAACTTTCTAAGTTGATCTATATCTCCAAATCACTGAAATACAAAGCAAAGATCCCCAGTGCATATCTACAGAATAGTATATAGTAATACTATATTTATATATGACTTTAGGTCCTTGTATCAATTTCAGCATGGTAATAAGAATGCCTCCAGAGATAAGGAATTCAGTAGTTAATTATGTTAATTAATAACTAAGAATTTCCACAACACACACAGACCACAAAGACAGAGATGACACATTTCACCCAAATTAAGGAGAAAAGGAATCTTGGTTCCACAGGGGAATTACTTCTGTTTCATCAGTTCAGTGATTTTAGACCCTTTGCTTCATAAATGCAGGCCATACAATAGTCTCAGGAAGTAGGTTACTGAGTATAATGTATTTTCAGAAAAGTTAACAATTATGACAGTACAGCCAAGTCATGCTGCCATTAACAGTTACAGCTGCCGTCAAGAAAAGGTTCGTGGAGAAGAAGAAAGTTTCCACAGCCCTGTACATCCTCAAGAGTCCAGTAAGTCAAATAAATAAAATTCAGATCCAGGAATTGAACTAGTACTCTTATGTTACAGTGATTATTAGTCCATCATCAAATGCTTGCTTTTTACCTTTCAAAGACTGCGCTGGGACGAAAAAAAATATATTTTTATATATATATATGTATATATATATATATGTATGTATGTATGCACACATGCACTTTGACATATGAGCAAGAACTTAAGACAAACAGTTTTAACTTTTGGAAGTGCGAAAACCTCAGGAAGAGGTTAACAATGCTTTGTTTCACTATCTTTTACATCAGTTTGACCAAATGCACTTATTATGAGAGAAAACAATGCTTGAGAACTTACCTGAACTGAGAGTACATCACTCTCTCTATAGAATCACTCAGGACAGAAAAGACTCATGTACTTAAATTTAAAATTATTTAAGGTCATTTGCATTTTAGTTTTTATTCCTAGCACTATCAATTTCTGAAGTGTTCTTCAATTCACTCACAAAGTTCAGAAAAGTTTTTCTTTGCATTAACATCTGGGCATCAACACTACAATCAAGCATACTATGAAGTATCCAAAACTAGGCACAAGCAGAGGAAACAGAAATACATCTGAGCTGAACTCTGAATACTAACAGTGTGAATTAAAGAAGAGCAGGGAAAAATAACATCTCTTGATACAAAGCTACTTGCAGATAAATCTATGCTTCTGGAGGCTAGCACAACAGATGCATGTTTAATTAAACAAAGCATAGGTACACTGTTAAAATTTCATCTATTTACCCAATGGCTTTAGGTCAAGAGTTAAACTTCTTCCAGAAATGCCCAGTTCAGAAAAGTACAGTCAACATACTATTTCATGCATTTGTTTTTCTTTGAGAACTACAAATTTCCAATCTGAAAATTTTTAACTAAAACAATCCACCATCTTCTGCTACGTTTGTCATTGATGTGATTTCACAAATGAAGCAAATGGAAAGTCTTTCTTAAGCAAATTTAATGAGGCACAGGTAACATAAATGAGTAGTGCCTCACTGGTTTTCGTAACAATTCTTGCCATCAGTGGATCACTAATACTACATACTGCCAGACTATTTTAAAGTTTTTTTTGAAACAAAGATGTTAGCTAGCCAGAAATAATAATAATAAAGGAAAAACTGATTTAATTACTTCTTCCAAAATAAGTGTTTTGTTACAATAGGAGTAATGAGAAGAGTGGGAAAAAAATAAAAACAACATTACTTGAAATGATCAGAAATGGTTGACTGAATAGACTACAGAAAGCTTTTGATTCTAAACAGCTTAAGTATAAATTAGAAGTTTATTTGATGACCCCATAAGATTTGTGCATTCAATGAGCTATGCTAGAAACTGCTAAATCAGCACCTTTCTTGTTATTTCTTTTTCAGATGCAAATAGTTGTCACATCCAGTGTAGCAAGAAGAAACTAAAGAGTAAAATTGATAGGAGGATAAGCAAGCACCTAAAGGAAACCACAATCAGACCGGAATAAAGCCTTTCTAAAATAATTAGAAGGCATACAATTTATCAGATGGCTTCAGATAACTTTCAGAAGCTTATTTATGCTCAGGGTCAGAGAAAGCCTAATTAAGACATTGTTTTCAAATTGTGACATGCTGCACTGAAACCATCACACTTCAGTATAGATCAAACTCCATCACAGTTAAATTAATAATGGCCTGTCCTGCTTACAAAGATGCAAATTGCTTCTGACAGGTTCTTGGTGACACCAGGTAAAGTATTCACAAGTAGACCAATAGTCACATAAAGAAAGAAGAATGGAACTCACTCCATCAGTGAAGGTACTCTAGCCATACAGCACACCTTCTCAGGAGGTAGCCTAGGCCCAAGAGCTGTTCTCCCATTCAGTGGCTACTCTTATCTGAGCCTAGCATGTCTCCACTCAGGGTCCACTCCTTCTGGTCACCTATAACTATTGAGAGGGATTCTTAGGTATTACAACATTGATCATTGTTTTGTTTTTTAAAGTACGTATTCATTTTCTATGCAATCTGTAGTTAAAAAGAAACTTTCCACAAAAAAAATCATCATGTTGGGTGGTCCTATGTGGAGCCAGGAGTTGGATTTAATGGTCCTTATGGGTCCCTTCCAAATCAGGATATTCTATGATTCTATTCTCTCAGTTCCCAGGATCTGTGATGAATGCATGCAGCATGTTTGACAACCAAAGAGACTGACTTATAAACAGCAGTCAAAGGCAAATAGCCAGAACAGGTCAGACAAAGAGCACTCTACTTAATTACTAGGTTACCTCTCAGCTAGCCCAAAACCACATTAGGAGTTTTCCTTTAGCTATATTTTACTTTGCTGTCACTGATAAATCTGTTTACCAATGCTTCTTATTTGCAAAGCAAATAGATTTGTGCATTATTTATCCTTTTTTTCTCCCCTCACATCTCTAAAAAGGAAGTGGAAGAAAAGGTACTGCACTCAGAAAGAGAAACAGATTGGGAGACTATAACAAGCTTTTTGAGTCTGGATCTTGCAAGATAATGGTAAATTCCAGGTACTCACAATGATACAAGCTGAAAATTGAGCAAATTCAACTTCGTATGTGGTGGGATATCCAGGCTGAGTGAGAACATTGTGAGAGGTTCAATTTTATGATATAAATCGCTTGATGGAAGGTACCCCCACCTAAGAAATAGCACAGAACATGTTCAATGCCATCCATAATCTTGCATTGTAGGAGATGCTTAAAGTGATTTTGCACACTGAAAATACTGTAGTCATATTGGTATGGAGTTCTACCTGAATAACATACTTAAATACTCAGCAGTCTAATAAAGCCAGGCAGAAACCCCCATTAGAACACCTAGACTACTTTTAAAACTGATATAACTTTGCTCAGTACATGCTCTGTTATCTCCAGATTGCACAGTCACATAACGTGTATTTGGACTTCAGTTGCATGAAGAATTAAAGCGAAATAAAATTTACAAAACATTTTAGTTGTTTATGTTTCAGGGAGCAGAACTAGACAGACACCGCCTGTTAAACCACATAGAATTTTTTTTTTTAATGAAAGTGTAAATGCAAATATGAGATTAAAAATGCATAAAACAGGTGTAGTAAGTACGTGTAAATAGTATTGCTGACAATAAAATCATTTCTAGGAGAAACATAGATAAACCATTCCCTTTCATTCTACCTCTCTTAACATCCCTTCTTCTACCCCCTGCCCTCCAAATGAGATCCAGGTTTTTTTATTAGTATAATTGCAGGAGTGGGAAAATGCTTATCCATTTTGGTGTTGCAATCATTCAGTGAAACATTTATTGACTGAAAAAGCCCCATGAGAATTTTGATTGTTTTAACATTCTTTCCTGGGAATGAAAGGGACAGGCTTTCTTGTTTCATTTTATGCAAAATTACAGTAATTGGTATCTGACCTTTCTGGAATAGACTGCTAAGCATTACACTGCTGGATTTTTTTTTTCATTGAATCAATTATTTAAACTATGGCTATCTCAAAAAGAGCAACAAGGGGC
Source organism: Pavo muticus (assembly GCA_016647715.1). Taxonomy (NCBI): domain Eukaryota; kingdom Metazoa; phylum Chordata; class Aves; order Galliformes; family Phasianidae; genus Pavo; species Pavo muticus. The sequence goes on along the minus strand of JACDJE010000657.1, from coordinate 30,666 downwards.
AAATAGGAATAGAATATTTAAATGAAAGTGAAAAGTGATTCTGTACTACTACTCCATTAACATAAAACATATTATCAGCTGAAAATCTAACCACTGGAGGCTTCTAACACATGGATTAAAATTTAGCTTTTAAATAATCAAAGTAAACTGGCACAAATAAAGAAAAATGTATTTCCTAAATGAAAACACAAATGAAATGAATTTCAAAATGAAAATACAAAAAGAAAAAAAAGAGAGAAAAGAAATGGCTTATTATAAGTGAAAATATAGGTCAGGAAAATACTTTTTTTTTTTTTTAAATGGTCTAAAATAAGTTACTCTGTTCAAGCAACCATCAGTTGCTTCTCATCATAGAGAAGAAGAGAGGGCAGTTTAGCAAATCAACCCCTAACTGAAATGTTTTCCAGAACCTTTGCCAGTAAACTCATTCCCAAACAGAATTACAAAAGCAGTATTCTTGTTTCCTAATCTAGATCATCAAAACAGGAGGAAGGCAACAAAATTGCATTTTATATGGTAAAGCCATCAGAAACCAACTTGCACACAATTTTGTAGAAACTGGTTTTGGGTAAACTGACCTTAAACCACTACTGAAACCTATTCAAGTCCATCAGTTTGACCTGAAGTAGTTTAAAACCAATAGCAGCAGAATATACCATCTTTTTTCTCATAGATAAGGAGAGGTACTCAGGACAGGATAATTTTAAAGTTTTCTAATGGAAGATCAGTCATCATAAATTAGTATTTTCAGTCTCTTAAAAAAACTGCAGAAAAGAACTATAAAAACGTTGATCTGGATGCACATTATCTGTTCAATCCAACCAATTGATATGACATTTCCTACCAATTACAAAAGCTAGTTGGTAACCTTTATCCCTACTAATGAATTGGTGCAAAGTAAAACTAGGGAATCTGGGCTTCAGGCCTAAGTGAAGGTACCTGGGAAGCCTTACACAAATCCAATTTCTGCTATGCAGGGAAAGCTAGTAAGTACTTGAAGTTATGTGAGAATAGGTGACTTGTTTTTACTTTATTTTAGTGAAGACAGACCTTAAAATAAAATGAAAGCTATTCATAAGCTCCCAAAATCAAATATTTCCTAGCAGATACAATTGGTAGCTTACAGTAATTTCACCGGTTCTGTCTGTTTCCAGTTAACTTCAACTCAAACTCATGCAGTCTGGGCTAAGCAGCCACTTAATTGCTTGCTTTGATCCAGCATGGACTAGAAATGCTTACAACCTCTGTGTCACATCCTAATAGTGGTATAGTCACTATTATTGCAACTCAGCTTACACATGCTGGTTTGGTTATAGGACAAAAGCTATTCACTCAAACAGCCTTGCTCATGCTGGATAAACTCTGCATATACTTAACTACAGACTAGTAATATGCTTTACATGAAGTTTGCACAAGCCATATAAGAATATTTTAGACTCAAAACCATACAAAAAAAAAAAGATGTAGAAGCAATCTTAGGAGTCTTAAAATACTGTTTGTTTGTTTGTTTTTTCCTTGAACAGGCTAAAAAAATTAGTGTGTGGAGGAGATTATACTAAGTATTATATTAAGAGTTTTTATTCCTATAAGGCCTCCCATAAGGGAGCGGCAGCAGCTCCAGATGATCTTTTTCTGCCACACTAATATCAACCCAAGGAAAGGAGATCAGAGACAGTTTAGACAGGAAGACAGTGACACAAGGGCTGGAGAGGCAGAAATTCCTTCCGGAGAGCCACACCTCTCATCTGCCAATCTCTCTAGATTAACCATAATCATGTGTAGTCACCAGCACCTGCAATCCTCTAGGTACAAAGAAATAAGAACCTGTGGGCCAGAGAAAAAGTGCAGCTTTATAGGAGGTACTAATTTTCCAATGAGCCTTGGTCCTTCACAGCCAAAATCTGCATTCACAAGTGAGAAGAAGCACTGAGGCACTATGGTTTGTACTAAGATGTATTTCTTAGTGTTGGACATTCATGACGGCTACTGTTTCACACTCCTCCATCTGTTTGGACCCTGCTGACATTTACTGGTTCTGCTCTTTCTCCTTTACCTACAGTCTGTTCACCATGGCTCAGTTTAGAAAAGAAAAGCAGATGTCCACTGTAGATAACCCAGCTGTTGCACACCACTCTCAACAAAAGCTTCAAACAATCTCTTCTGGCTTGATGTACTGTCACGGAGCTTCTTGCAAGTCTTTCATCCCTCAGCTAAGCCCTTCAGCCACAGCATGTGAGTCACCACTGCTTCAGGAGGCACTGAAAAGGCAGCTCTCCTCCTTAGGAAACAACAGGTAAACAGTGTCTCCTTCCTGAAAGCGAAGTACTTAGAAACACTGTATTTAATGAAAACTTTTCTTAAAATAGCATTCATTTTGCTTATCAGCCTTCATTAGAGTTCATCACAAATATCTTCAAGTCAGTTTTTTTCACTCTTAAAAATGCAATAGCTTGCAATAGAGTTTTTTTACCATTGAAATTTTAACTTACAAAAGAATTCTGAAACAATATCTTTAAGGTAACTAATTAAAAACTTATGTCAAAATCTAGTCTCTCGTATTGCTGTTAGTATGTTACTTCATGTAATTTTGATTTATTGTTTCCTTAGAAACTCAACTTTACACATAAAACTGCTTTCTTACCCTCCATTGACTGCTATCTTGTATTATCTTTTTTTTTTTAAATTTTTTTTTATGCTATTGCAGTATCTTGTCAAAATATTAAGAACTGTGGAATTGCACGACTGTAAATGCATATGAGCCAAGTCCTCAGTACATTACTTCCCTGATTATTTTTTCTTACAACTGTTAGTTGAATAAAAACTTTATCTCATAAGAGAATTATAATGAAGTTCAAGTAAAATATTATAATATTAATTGCATTTACATTGTTTACATTTTTTACTATTGCTTTGTATATTACTAATGCATCATGTTAAAGATGCTCAACTAGCATAACAAAAAAAATTCTATTCTTATAAGAAGATTGTAATGGTTCAGGTAATTTAATACCATCCTGCTGATTCTCATCATTTATTGAAGATGATCATTTCCATTATCTTAAATCTTTAAACACAGTAAATCAATTCTAGTTGTAATTGTGTTTTATGCTCAAGAATTTCATGGTTAATTGCTCTTTTGAACATTGTGATTCATTATTCCCTTGTTATTCCTTTTATACAATGCACCTAACTTGCCACCTTTTTGAGATTTTTAGTTTATTCTTGTTTTATTAGATCAACTACTAAACTTCAATGCAGTTGATAACATTCTGTAAGTTAAATTTCTCAGTTTTTAATAAAATTATCAGTTTTCTTCTCATTATATATCTCAATACTTACCAAAGAGATATCTACAATATCACTTTAGATTGTCAGGATTATCACCAAAACAAATATTAAATAGTAATATATTTTTGAATATTTTAGAACCAGTTGTATGAAAATGAGCTAATCACTAACAATCACATGCAAACATCTTTAATCTAAATACCATTTTCTGTCTAAATCTATGTTTACTTGGTATGCAGTACCTTAGAACAGTGCAACTTGAAATCCCCAAACCAGATTGATCGAGATAAACAAGTGAGTAAAAGAAAGGTAAGACTGCATGTTAAATGACAGGCTGCAACTGAACTACAATATTTAGTTTGTGGGGGAAAATTAAAAAAAAAAAAAATCTTCAAATCACCTTCACTTTTTGAAGACTTCGTGATTTTCACCATATACAGCCAACTAACGATTACAATTAACAGAGAGAAAGAAGCAATTTCAAAAGAAGAGATGCTTCTACATTTCTTTTCCTTCAGCAGGCTGCTCTTCATTTGTAAGCATATCAAGATTTTCACTCAGATATACATATTCAGCTGATTATTTTGAGCTTATTGACATGAATTTCATACTGGTGTAATTTTAATCTTTAGTCAAGTTGCTTTTAAATCCAACAGTATAAATAACGGTAGGATAGATTCAGCTGCTATCACCCACGGAGTATTCATTTTTATCTTCAGCTTGATTCATTTACTTTTGTTTGTAGAAGTCCAAAATATTGAATAAATTAAAGCCATCTTTTGCTGTGCTGCACATCCAGCTGTGTGTATAAGAACACACATATACAACTCAAGCACCATAGTGGTTGTATTGCACTAGCTTATTTTGAGCAAATGACTTGTGAGCTTTAAGATTTCACCATGGAAGGCTTGATACAGATGTATCATTCTACCCTATACACTTTAATTCAAATAATTCTCAGAAGCAGTGCAGAATAGGAAAACAGAAAGTTCTACATAATAAAATAAAAATTCTGATAGATGGTATCACATCATCTTTCTTTACTTTTTCTCTTGGAAATGCTGTTATATTCATTTCACTGGTAAGATCTGAGAAACCAAAAACAAATATGCAAAGTCAGTCAAACAATAACCACTTAATTACTTAGTTAGTTCTGGAAGGCATTTTTTCTGAAAAGGGCCTGAGTCAGTTGCTCAATTTATTATAAATGCTTAAGCACATTTCAAAATTATGTCATGAGATGCTCATTTCCCATAAACACTGCTAACTTCCCCCTCTAAGAGAAGGAAACTTAAGGAAAAGGAAATAACAAACACAGAAGAACTAACTGCCTGACAAGAAGAGGAATTATCATTTTTAGGACTTATTAAAGTTGTATTTCAACATGCATCAAGACAAGCAGCAGGGAAAACATGAAACAAGTAATAGCTGTGTGTCAAACATAATACCCTCTGTATCTTATGTCTAGATGGAGAAACCTCCAGTTACTGCGCAAATTAAACATTATAACACATTCATAAGCTCCATCCCAACACTTCTACCTCCTTTTTTATGACAGGTAATAGAGAAATACGTAAGCAAATGACAACATAAAAATAAACAATAAAATTCAACTATGAAGGTAGATACAAGGTAGGTACCTAGCCAATAAATAACTATTGGTCTCATTTTTACCTTATTTTTTCTTTTGCAGTTTAATTCTATTTTACTGAGGTTGTGCACTACTCACCTAAGAGTCTGTCTTTACTTGCTTCCTGTTTTATCAATCCACGCAATAAAAAAGTCACTACATCAAGAATTCAAAGAGAAAAATACAAAAAAGTTTTGAGGCATGCCATCACAGGATTTGTTTGTTTGTTCGTTCATACATAGCAATAGTAGAAGAACAGAAATCAGAAGAAAAAAATAAACTGTTCCCTCTTTTATAGCCTTCCTTTTTGGTCACATCTGCATACACCATACCTGCCTGTTGGTTTAGAACTGATCCAATATGTTGGTGTGCAAGATGAAGCTGTGTTATGTTACTTTTACTTTTTGATGCCTCCAACATCACATTCTATCTGAATTCATACACGATCACATTGATCATTCTGAAGTGATTTGCTTCCTTTACCATAACCCTCTCATTCACATAAATAATTTGCTTTGCATTATTTTTCTACTAGACTGTGTTACACAAATTATAGAAACTGAGGGAGCACAAATTCTTCTAATATGAAACCTATTTCAGTAGAAATATATTATCTCAGTTATGCCCAGACACTAGATCTGTTCTGAGGCTAAGATGTTTTTCTTTACTCCCAAAAAATTGAAATACATAGAATCAAATTTCTAACCTGGACAGCCTAAGCCTTTTGTTATCATACTTTAAAATACTTTTGTTCAATTCATGTATGAGGATTCTACGGAAGCAATATAAAATATATCAATCAGAATAAATTAAAAGAAATACTGCTAAACATCACCAGGAAAACACCATGCAATTCACGTCTGCTGGAAACCACATTACTACTCAATTTAATTTCACACATGAAAAATACATAATTATATTGATACTGATTCTATATACTACTGCTTAAAGCTTTTCCACCAAAATTTAATGAAACATTTTATCCCTCATGAGCCAAGCCCTGAGTTCCTAAACTTTCACTGACTGGTTCGGCTGCAACCAGTGCTGAGCAGGCACTGCAGTATGGCTATTTTGAGCTATCCATGTTATCACTGACTGTGTCAACGAATCACCACATTAAAACAAAGGCACAGTTATGCACTGCTTAATTCTCTGTTCTAAAACCTTACTGAAAAAGAGCTGGAGGTTGGGGGTGGAAATGATGGGGAAAAAAAGAAAAAAACAGTGCACAATCTGCAATCCTCTCAGAGTTACAGGTGTTTCCAGTATCCTCATAGTACAAAATATTAGGAAAAAAAAAAAAAATCGCTAAAAATACTATCTTATTTCTCTTCCCACCCTAAGTTCCTTCCCTTGTTTCCCGTCATGTTTAGCTGAATTTACTGTTCAATATTAACCCACCTTTGTTTTATTTATATGGATAAAAATAAATTTTAATAGACAGCAATATGAACCCTAGAATCCATACACTTTGCAGTGTTCATATTTTAAAAAAGAAAAAATATTAGTGTTGGATGAATTTTCATCATTCAGTGGTGAATGAGCCAAAGCATCTCAGTTCAATATCTGCATTAGTGCTTAACTCTGACATAAAATAAACATTTTAAAAAATTAAAAGAAGAAATAAAGCAAGACCTTGTTTTTCCCTAGCAGCAAACAATTTACACTGTATTACAAAAACCTAGTTTATATGTCTTTTAAATAATATTACCATGCAAGTAACTTCATCCCTGTTCAGTACTACAGATAAACAGAAGTTCAGAACTGATGACATTACCTGGTATCGTTATTATATTAATTTTCTGCCCTTCTGTGCATGTGCTCCACATGCATCATCATTATCTTCACAAGCCGGTATGAGCTGTTATGTTCCAAAGATACCTTGGTGTCTTCAATCAAACCTAAACTTGGAAGACTTAGCTTCCATTGTGGCAAATACAAACAATGAAGTGACCACTGGAAGAACTACTTCTGAAATACAAGTTTTCAAGCTTGAAAGATAAGAAAAAACTCTCAACAATAACTTTTACCTGCTACTGTTTGAGACAAACCATTCAAAGATGAAATACCACGGTCAAGTAGCTTATTCCTTCCAAAACACTGATATCTGCTTTTCCTTTTCACTTCTTTTTTTTGTAATGGAAAATGACTAAAGAAGTTTAGAATGACTAAAACTATGAGAAAAGCTTCTTTAAAAATGAAGTGAAATAAGAACATAGTATTTGGAGTCATTCTCATTACACATCTTTCATTTGAATGAAGGTGAACAGCCACCAGTGGCTTCATGACTATTTCCCCACAGAACACTGAGATCATTTTGAAGATACCTGCATGTGCAGTAACTGGATTTTCAAATATCATTCAGACAGTTGAAGGGAATGGATCTGTTCTCATTTGTCCAACTGAAGATGAAACACTAATTTCTAATAAGGTAATATCTAGAAAATTCTGAAGAAATTTAACTATTTTTTAAGACCAACAAAACAATTAGCCCACCAAAACATTAGTGCTGGAAGAGCACACAGGGATGTTGACCCCTCTTGTCACTGCTGTCACACCCCTGCTTTATTTATTGTTCAAAAAAAAAAAGTATCCTGGTTTGATTTTGTTAAAAAGCTAACCAACCTAATTTAAAAGATGCATTAGAGATTACCTTGGCAACTTGAATATTCGAATGTATTACTTTTAAAATAAATGAAGGAAATGAGAGCTAAAAATGAAGCTATTAAAAATTTTAAGATAAAAGTGAGAAAGAGAATCTTAGAATAGAAATAAATGCTTACACTAACTGTATCAGAGGAAACAAAAATATAGCAGTTTGTGAAATTTGTTTCAAAGCAGTCGATCCTGGTAACACATCTACAGAAGTATGGTTCATGTTTTTACTAAATTCATGAAGGTTTTGCATAATTTATTAGGAAGTAATTTAGTCATGAATACAGATTTTTTGGCAGTGGGAAAAGTGTCTTTATGATGAATATTTTGCAGCTTAGCTTCCTTCTTCCCTTGTTAAAACGTGCTACTATAGCACTTTTATACATTAACTTCTGACTTTATAAATTATAAACCAGCAGGGACTATTAAAGTAAGTCTCAAAAGATGCATGCTTGAGGTACGTATAGATAGGGACATTTTATTCATAACCAATAAAATACTGCAATAAAATTATAACATTTTCCTTAAGGTTCTTTCACTATATCTAATTCTTTTATTCATCAAGATGTAGCCTTATGGCTTGTGGTGAAAACTAGAAAGATTTTTTCGAGAAACAAAAGCTTACATAAAATGTGATTATAGTTCACAGAATTTCTTTAGCCTTCCATTATTATACACTAGGGGAATGAAAGAACTGTCTTCTTTACTAACAGCTCTCAACTACCCTCCCCTGCTTTTTGTTTGTTTGTTTGTTTTTTGAAAAGAAGTCTGAATATAATAGTGAGTTGGCAGTATGAGCATTATTATTTTGGGCAACAACATGCATCATTAACAGCTTTCAGCATGCTTTAGAAGAAAAAAAAAAAAAAGAAAATACTCCACCAGTGTTGAGTAGCACTCCACTTGTAATCATATTCCTAAAAACAAAGTTACCATTTGGAGAGCAGGGGGTCAAAATCATGCCAGCAGCATCATGATGACATTCAAAGGTTTCATTTTATCTCTACAGTCCAAGCAGCTACAAAAACAAGGTAAATAGAGAGAGAGGAAACATGCAGAGCAGCCTCTTCTTCTCACTCAGATGAAAATCTGTGGATAATGGTTAATCCAAATGCACAATTCACTTTCTAGATCTGTCCTGTGCAATGCTATTTCCTCTATAACATTATTTTAAAAATTCCTTTCATTAACACCATATACATATTTTTTAAAAGATTTGTGGAAGGGCTAAGGATGATCAGGTGAAACAGGCACCTCTCAGCATACTAATAGCTCTCTGCTTAATCCAGCAAAAAGATGAATTAAAAAGAAGCATGATTACTGTCTTGTAATTGCATCAGCTGAGAACACACAAGGGCTTCAGAGGAGAACTATTTAGCTAAAGAACAACACTAGCACAAACAAAAAAAAAGTGTATAGATTGACCATGCATAAATTTAGACTGACAACAAAGCTATTACAGGCTTACAAAAGCTGGCAAGTATGGTAAAAGTACAATGAAAACTGCACTTAAGTGCTGCTTAAAGTGGAATAGCTTGATTGCATAAAAGTGGTTCTCATGACAGCTCATGGCCAGACTTCATTATATGGTAAATCCTTCCCAATCTTTTATTTATTGTGATTGAGCTTTTCTTCCACTCAAAAAAAAAAACAAAAAAAAAAAAACCATGAAAACAATGACTTATCTTCAGAAGATAAGACAGTAGTACCACAGATCTCTACTCCTTAAAACACAGATGCATAAAATGAATAAAAATCAACAACAACAAAAAAGTTCTCATTTAGAGAGCTGAGCTTTACAACAGGAAAGGTACCTAAGACACCATTATTAAATTCCAAGAAATCAAATAACTTTTGTGCCACTGTGATTTTCTTGAAACCCTTCTCCTCTTCTTGTTTTGCTTTAACGTCAATAGGAGAAATACGCACAGCATGCCAGAAAGAAAGGTCAAGGTATTCCAATCCACTATATATATGTATATACATAATATATAAAGGAATCAGAGCTGAAAAGCTCTTTACTTTTTAAAAGCAATTATTTTCACTGAGAAATCTACACTGTACAATCAGATCACCAGACATGATCATAGCCTTAATGAGTAGTATACAAATTATTTTACTCAAAGCACATCAGAGCATCAATCCTGAAATAAGTGGCATGTCAAATCTAGAAGGGATCTTATTTAAAACAAACAGAAATCTGCTAAAATTACTTCAAAACATCACACACAAAGGTAGAAGTCTAAGTGACATAAGAAACTGGGTTAAGCTTCACTATTTTAAACACAGAAAGAAAAGCTTAAGTTTTCTATTTCCCATACATGCTACTTTAAGATATCAAGTTAAGAACAAAACATTTGCTGTTCTAAAAACTAAACCCAGAAAAACCTAAGGCAGAAAAAGAAGGTCAGATTTGTGACAAGTATGAAAGCAAAACAAGGCATATCTTGTACCGCAACACAAAGCCCAGCCATTCCAATGCTCAATTTTTCCAGTTCCCTTTAGCCTTCTATTCCTGTTTGCATAAAGCAAGGAATATTAGACTTTGCTCCTACTCTGATTGAAGTCTTTGATCCTTTTAAAATCAGAGATAAGAGACACTAGCACAAATGCCAATCATTATGGAAATAACCACACATGCTGTCAGCCAAATGTTCCTTTGCTCATAGGTTCTGTGTGCTGTTACTAAAAGCTGTCACTGGTAAACTGATCAGTATCAATAGGTCAATATCTACACTCTCATATAATCTGCATATATTTCCAGCATCAGGCAAGTTGCATGGGAAGAAAAAAATACAAAAAAAGCCCTCAGAAATACTGTCTGAGGTATTCAGAAATACGGTTTCTCTATGTAAATCCAGGTCACACTTAAAATAAGATTTTATTTGCATACAGATTTCATTGTTTCATATGGCTTAAAATATTAATAAGTTTAGGCATATTCAAGGGCATTCACAGGGCACTGTAACCACAGAAGCACATTACATTGTAGCAATTCATTTTTTATATATGCAATTTACTTTTTATATACTAATACATTGCACATATTTTAGTCATTTAACTGAGTAAACTAACCTGTCACTCATAAGTAGAGTTCACAAAAGTTCATATTTCATATAAGGCTCTAGCTATTAAGCAAATGCTAGAGAAGATGTAAACAGAATAATCTGTTGAGACAGTAGTTCTAAGCATGCTGTTAGCTGACTCTGTGTTTGAGTAGACAAATTATATATTTGAACACTGTCAACTACATGAATATCACAATCAAAAAAGTCGGTTAAGAATACTATATAGCAGCTTTCCATTATAAGATACTAAGAAAAATCCATAACAATCTGTACTATTCAGAAATGCATGAACAATATTTACATTTAAAAAAAAATTATTTACATTTATATGATACAGTGGCATATAAAATTTTTTTGCTGTCCACCTTCTTAGCCTTCAAGGACTTCAAATGTTGGGGAAGCAATAAGATGCAAGAAAAAGGATGTCAGGAACATCAGTTATGAAAGCCTCCATCCTCAGTTCCACCAACAAATCAAGTAGCTTTCTCTCAGACTAGTAAAGATATCTGTCCTTAACCAAGTATGAATAAATGAAACTCCTACTAGGGAAAGCATGCCAGCAAGAGGCAGGATACAGATACTTAAGTGAGAATGTAATTAATACAGTACATATTTTATGGAATAACACTGCGCTCCTCTTAATAGACTATAGGTTTGGGGATTCTTTTTTTTTTTTTTTTTCCACATTTTAATAAGAGAGAAGGTAAATACTTAATGAAGTCTTATGAATGCTGTTGAATAATGATAGTCCCGCACTCAGAATAAATAGTTTTGAGTTTCTTTGGAGCCGGCATTCCATACAGAAAGTACATTCAGACTAAGCCAATCCTACTGCTAGCATGAAGAAATAGGAAAATAAAGAGAAAGGATGTCTTCTAACATCCTTCACTACATCAGAATTTATCACTAAACTAAATCTAGTCTTCAGTCAAGCCACCATGACACAGCTCTGTCTGACCTTGTCAGAGGAGAGCTAGGAAACAGGAAGTGATAAAGACTTGTAAAGGTTGGTCCTGGCATGCTTTCAGGGAATTCTGGAACAAAGTATTAACAAGCCAGTCCTATATATCAATAATAAGTTGTAGTTTGATAACAAAATAAGATCATTACAAAAATCATGGATCCAGTCTCCATGATTGAAAATGAAATGATAATAAAAACAGAGATGGGAAACATACGATATTCAATTAATAGAGCTAAGGCAAAAGAATGCAAAGATTAAAGGAAGAAGTTCATTTAAATATGGTATTCTATAGTGATTAAGAAAACTTAAGAACAAGTTTTAATAATAATTAAGAATACTTTCTACAAAAATGCTGCATGAAGGGACAAATAATTGTAAATGTCTAAGAGAACCACCTCATGCAGATTGTGAAACAGAAACATGAAGCTGAAAGACTCAGAAACACAGTAGAACCTGCCTTTGTAGTCCTTGGGCATTGAATCATCAGTGAGACAAAAAATGAAAAACAGTCAAAAATCAATCAATGAGTAAATAAGTAAATAGAATCAAGAGATTAAGAAGACCAATTCTCACGAGAGTAATGAGTTGAATGAGCTTAAAGAGGATAAATAAGGATGACTAGGAACATCTATGATGCCTCTGTGACACTGCAAAAGAGTTGTGTGCATAATACCCACAGATAATCACTTTGTCAGCTTCAGGCTGCCAAAACCAATTGGGTGAATTCTGTCTGAAGGAATAGACACATAAATGAACAGATCCTACCTTCAGGTGGACACATGTTGATTGAAAGTCTTATTCCAGGCGTTTTTCCTCCAGATTCAAGCTATCACTCCAGTAATCCAGGGGATGGATGGAATCCTTCAGGTAGTAAGCTGAAGACAGAAGTAGTATAATAATATAGGAATAATCCAAGTGTAATTTCACATAGATTACACTAGAAATCACTTCCTTTCAGAATGTGAATACCTGCACTGACAGAGACCCAATCGTGCAGTTGGAGAGAGGGGCAGGATTAGCAAAAGAACTGAGTAATACTTTATTAAAAATAAAATAAAAAAAAAATACAATAAAAGTATTCATTGATCACCTTTTTTTGTAATAAAAGATGAGATTTTAAAAATCTCCAATCATTTAAACTAAAAATGTTTTTTTTCTTATAATGTTTATGATTTTTTAATTTTTCTACCCAGAACATAAAGCCAATGCCTTTCTCCTCAAATAAATGAGGAATTATTCAATGCAGCTGGCAATATCCTGATTACCTTCAGCACACAGAAGTACTAAAATCAGATTAGCTTTATAATGTACTGTCATTTGGATTTATTCAAACTTAGTCAAGAGAGCTGTGCTCCCTTTCAATATGAAACTTATGGAAATCTGTCTAATTAGTGTTTTTTTCTTTTAAAATTTGTTCTCAAAAAAAAAAAAAAGGTTTTTTTTTGTCTTCAATGTTCATACAATGTTTTAGTTGTAATGTTCATACTATGTTTGGTTATGATGGACAAATGGAAAGGACTGTGAAATAAACAGAACTGTTTATTAGCTGACAAATGGTACTCCCTAAGCAAGGCACATGCAAGGACAGCAAAACCACAACTAGAAAATGCAGCTGGAGCACAGGCTGCTCTGTGCTCTGCCAGGTCAAATTTTTCCTTAGCATAAGACACAGATGATTTTACTATCAGCAAGGCTACCCTCAAACACAGAAGAAGAACCCTCAGGGGTAGTAGTTTGCAGACAATCCCTACGAAAAGGAAAGCATCTCAGCATAAAACAAGAAATGCTACCTAAATATCTTAATATTTTGTTTCAAGGTTTTGCAAAACAGGGTCCTTGGTCTGAAACAGTAGTTTTGCTAGTACACCCTGCTCTCAAGAGATGTAGGTGAGCAAAGTAAAATCTGAAGTAGCTGGCATTAGAAAGGCACGACTCTTCTGCACTTTTGTCAGAAAACTGGTTCCAGTTGAGAGCAACACTGACTCTTGAACAAAGCATATGTGAGCTGCCAGGACTTCACTGCTTTCTAAATCTTAATTTTAAGGGCAATATTGGCACCTTCCTCTCTTTTACAAGGTATCTTTTCCACTTGAGTGAATGCTTGGCATGCCTGCCTCAGCAGGTACTTTAGCTGCTAAGCTACACCAAACTCAACTCAGAGCTGAAACTTCCAATTTGATCGCAAGAAAAGTCTGTCCCTGCTGGGCTTTAAGCTGGGCTCAGCATAGAAGTGGGATATTTACTATTTGAGTTGAAAAAAAATTAAGAAAGCCACATGGGGCCATAGGAAAAGAAAAATATCTATAGCATAAAAACTGTCTCAGATGTTATCCAATGAGGCAGTAAAAACCATAGGTCAAAGCTTGCCTGGGTACTCTGCCAAGAGATTTTAACTTCTGATGATGACATAGATAAGTTGTGGCTGTCTAGTAAGCACTGATTGTGAATGAGTCCTGCCAAACAGTGGACCTGTTGAAAGAAATTCATAGCCTGCAAAAAAGCATGACATTTTGAAAAGCAACTGTTGCCTTGATAGTGACAGGGAACGTAACTCCAAGACAACTAGTCTTACTTCAAATTATTCTTCCTAGGACATATTCTAGGTATATTTTTAATCCTTGTGGAAATTAAACAACTTTGTGAACATTTCACTAATACATCATCTCTAACTTGTGTAACAGAAAGAAATTCTAATTAAAAAGAGCTTATATGTACAAAACAAAACAGCAAAAAAACAAAACTCCTCCAACTGCCTTGAAAATACTGCAGCAGGATTACTTTCAGCTGTCATTCCTTGCTACCACTACAGTAACAGGGATCCTTTCCCTCTTCAACAAATTCTTTGAGGTTATTCAAATTGCTCAGTGGCATTGCAGAAGCTTTCTAAACCACTTTCTTTACTCATACCGCTGAAACAGCAGCCGTGTGCATGAGAAACCAACAAAAATGCTCTTGGACTCATCAGTGAGAGACAGAGGGACAGGGAGGCAAGTACAAGCTTCTTACAAATTCATGAAAAACACTTCCTACATAAGATTAGCTCAAGATACCTGCCTAGAAAAGCACACAGTCATTTGCTTCTTTCATATGTTTATTGAGAGAATGAAGTATTTCCTATAGCTGACAATACAATTTTCCCTTGTAAAGAGATAAAACCTTATTTATTATCAGATTTATGGTATTTCAGCCTGCAATTTAAATCTTAGTGAACCTCTTTTGATGATTTCTGAGTTCTTTTCTTCATATTTGATCGTGTACTAATGGAAAAACAATCAATGGCCTTACTTACTGCATTTGTAGCAAATTCAGTATTGTTCAATTGTGAGATTTGAAGGCCATAGAAAATGAAATGAATATAAATCAATAGTGGGGAAAAGAAAGGGAAAGACATTGAAAATACAATACAAAAAATAAAAAGTTGAAATTAAGCCAAATTAAATAAATAGAATCCTTAGAGTTGGAAGGGATCTTCAAAGGTCATCCAGTCCAACCCCCCTACAATGAACAGGGACACCACAGCCAGATCAGGCTGACCAGGGCCTGATCCAGTCTTACTTTGAACTCTCCAGGGACAGGGCATCAACCATATCTCTGGGCAATCTGCTCCAGTGCCTCACCTATTCACTGTAAAAGACTTTTCCTTATATATTGCCATCCACTGCTGACTAAAGTACACGTGAAGGAAGAGAGCTTAATTAGGCTTTTCAAAAGCCTGATTTTATTTCACTGCTCAATAGGGACTGGCAATTGCTAACTAGTTTAATTTGAATTAAAGGCGGTTTATTCCAAAGGCTACTGAGAGATGAAATTTTTAAAAATTATAACTCAAATTTAAAATTTGTCTTTAAAAATAAAATGAGTCAGAATATTTCATAATAAATAACATTTGTACGTGCCTGCAGCAGAATTTTAATTGCTATTAGTCCCTAATGAAGCAAATTTCTGATAATAGATTAGAAAAGTAAAATAGGTTAGAAAAAAAATAGACAGAAAAAAATAGAAAAAATACATTAGAAAANAAAAAAAGAGTAACTCTACTCTATACAACATATTTAAGAAAATGTTAAAGATTAGGCCAATATGGAATATTGCTGGTAAATTTCCTAAGTATTATGGAAAAAATTTGCAAGTCTTCTAAATTGATCAGTCTCCCTCTGCTTTTATTCAGCTTTAAAATTCATTTTATTTATCCATATCAGTAGCATCCAAATGTGTAAAAATACTGAGAACACCATAAGTCAGAGAATCAGTGAGCCTTCAGGGCTCTTTCTACACAGTCTGCCTCCAACAAAGAATCAGGAAAATGAACTTGCTATACACAAGACACATGCAGATGCACACAGCTTTCTCTTATAATTTTATAAATGGGATAGTAAAATATGATTGTAATTTACAATGCAAACAGCTTTCATCATTAAATGCAAGGCTACCTAGAGCTCAAACAAGACAAAAATACATTTAACTCAGGTTTAAGTTTCCCAATATTTGCAGAATGTTATCTCTTGAGAATATATATTGAATATATTTGTCGGAATAAATATGGTTTTAAAGGACTTGTTTGAAGATATTTATATTTGCTCATATATACATATCATTCATTAAAATTGAATTATTCATCTATAACCTATTTTACTTAATACTGTAAATAAACTGTAGACATACTTAAAATTTGCCACAATTTTTGTCTTTCGCTGATGAAATAAAGAAGCTCACATGACTAAAATATTTCATAAGAAAATTAAATTATGGTTTCACCAGCCAACAAAAGATCTGAAGCAACAGAATGGAAGAAGCTAATGTAGGAAGATGACTGTATTAAGTAGCATGAGGTTTCCTCTTCCTGCTACCCCGCACTGCTCCTAATAGACTTTATAAGCTGTGCAGGAAGAACATCATAGTCATCTGATTTGCTGGAGAGAACATTCAAAGAGATTTCCCATCTTCACCTGTCCTTTTCTTGACCAGCTACCAGTGCAAAAAGATACGCCAAGTCCTGTACTATTTTTTTTTTCTATTTTTTACTATCCCAGTTGCAAAAATGTAATAAATACACAAATAACAATAAAGAAAGAATAAATCAACTGTACTATTTAGCTCATTTCTTGACAACAGAAATAGTTACCTTCATGAAATCTGTTGTGATGCACACTATCACAGACAACAGTTTACAACTCAGATACAAACCAAATGGGAACACATGGAGACTTGCAGGCAGAGGACACCATACAAAAAGCATTACTATTTTATTTAGCAATCCTTATCAACTTGTATAAGCAGTAAATTTTTTTCACTTGTATTAAGCTTATGCATATTATAAAACTAACTAGATTTGTAGAACTTAGGAAAAAAATAAGAAAAATCTACCAACTTTTTATATGTCAGTGACTCAATATTAAAGAAAATATATATGTTCATATTGAAAGTCAAACAATGTTTAGTCTAATCTGTTAAATAAGCATACACTGAGCCAGTTAAGCCCCATAAATATATGAACAGAATATGGTACCTGACATTATCTATGTAACTGTGACATATGGCTAGCCATTCTAAAATTGGTTCCAAATTATCTATCAAAATTATTTGTCAAAAATGCATTTGTCACTCTTTATTCCATATAAATTCATGACCTACATTCCATGGATATATCTGTAATGCTGCAGCTACTGCTGCATATAATTCCCTGGACACACTGTTTCAATCCCTGTCAGTGTTCAGGACTGCAAACCCTACCAGACATGTCCAACACCACTGCATAATCAGATGTCCTTTCTAGACTTACAATGATCTTCAGTTTCAAAGTGGTTTGAAAGGAATATTTCATCCTCCAATAGTATGCCTTCCTTTCAGAGTGGCAGAACACAGACGGGATTGCTGTGTCTTGGTTTGTACTTGGAGTACAGTTTTTAGGATTCATCACAAACTCTGTATCATAGACAAGAAGTATCTTTTAAGCAGCAGAAACGAGGAGAGAGAAACAGTTTTAGCAAGGAATTTGTATTACAGCATAAGGTGCAGGTCAAGCACGACTATGAACTTTAAAAAAGACAAATTCCCCTATTGTCAGTACCTTCTCTCAGAGTTTCCTATTGAAATTAATATAGATGATAATTTAGATCCTTGACTGACAAAACAAAACAGAATTCAATCCTTATCCTTCCACGTGCCGCAAAACAAATGCTACTATATGCAATACATAACCTACTTTCTAATTAGAAGTGGAATATTTAAAATATGTTAGAATTTAAATAAAAATCAAAATGCATAAACTGCTAATTTTAGCATTTTTTCTGTAATTACAGAATTAGGCAAATTGCATGCAAGAAAATGACTTTTTTCAATCATAATTTATTTTCAGTTATAATCTAGAAATTACACTTGGACAAAATTTCAAGTCACAAAGGCTGTGACATTTATGGCCTAATTTATTCTACAGCTGCTGTAGCTGCCAAAATCTGGCTAACTTTGCACTGAGCTCATATACCACAGTAACATGAAAAGCTGCTTACAATATCTGCTCAAGCATGTTTATGGCATAAATGTACAACGTAACAGCATACCAGCAAATTAGCATGCTTACAGTAAAAATAAGAACTTAGTAGCAGTGATCTTACAACAAGTTCTTTCCAGCTAACATAGAAGCTTTAAAAGCCATAATCTGTAGCTGGAGGAAAAAAATATACATGTATTTCCTTCCACAGAATCACAGAATCAGTTGAGTTAGAAGCGGCCTTTAAGGGTCATCTAGTACAGCTCCCTGCCTCCACTGATTCATAAAAGGAATTTTGCATGACTAGCTCCAGACATATACGAGTTAAATAACTTAATATAAATTTGTGGGTTTTTCTCCCATGTGAGTATCTAACATACATACAAACAGGTATTTTTTTATGGGGTCTCTCTCTGCAAGCAAGAGAAAGTTAAAGAAACAGAATGAAACTCTACCACAGCCATTAGCATAGAAAAAATCAGTTCAGCTAGATTCAGTGTGCATCATTTCCTTTATTTTTAAGATTAAACTTCACTTCTGCACTGAGAACTGCTTAGACAAGCCACCCATCTACTCAGAGCTTTGTCAATTTCATAGGCTCCCAAGGAGCACAAAGACCTTGCTTTTAGCCAGTTTTATCTAGAACAAAGATTAAAGAACATTTTATCAGCATCCTTCTTCTAACACAGAATTTATAGGACTGAGAGTTTATAGCTATAAGACAGCTCAGCTTGATTATACAACTGATATCCAACACATAGACATGTAAAATATGCATTTAAATATATAAAAATTTTTTAAATTATAAAAAGTTTTCAGTGAACTAAATTTGTCTCCTTGATAAACACGTGAAAGGAGGTAGCAGCATCCCTGTCTAGGAGAAACAAACCACTTCTTTCTACTCACCCAAAGACAAAGACCAAACCTGTGACTAAGAAACTTCACAAACAGTACAAAACTGGAAGTGGGATGCTTACTATCTATCTTTCTTTTACTCTCAGAAATATGTTGTCATTTTAAGCCATGTAGAAAAACTGTTAAACAAAGCAAAAGGCATAAAGAAGAAATTAAAAGAAATTAGGAGATAATTAAAAATATCTTTCCTGTTGAATTATCTTCCTATTTTTAAAGTATTTCCTAAAATTCTGCTGAGGCTAATACTAAAATTACAGTAACTATCAAATATTTGCAGCTTGATAATGAATTCCTGTTATAATCTTAGATAATTCTCATTTCCTCAGAGCGAAAAGTAGCACTTGTCACTAAAATATTTTTTACATGAACATAAATATTTTAATATTAAGTAAAATACTGCCTTTACTGTTTTTAAATTAATACCCTGTAAGGTTATTTTCCTCCTGGTGTTTCTCATCACACTGTAACAGTGAGAATGTTAACACATAGTCATATGTGTGATAACATCCCAGAGACTTTAGGATTCAGTTGCTCTCTACCAGAGAACTTGCTACTTTAAGCTTGTTGCTCAACAACAGGGGAAGAAATTGCAGCTTATTAATATTTGGAATGTTAGCAAAAGCAATGCAGACCTACTTTAACCTCTGAACAGGTTTCAAAATCCACTGGTATTAAGTTGTGCTTCAGAAACTAAATGACTGGAGGGAAAGGTAGAGGGGTCAATATGCTGCTGAGATGTTTCTGGAGTGCATGTGTATTTTTCATACACATTCATATACATAGTGATTAGCCAAATAAAAAGAAGGTCAATACAAAATTTATCAAGTCAAGATTAAGAAGCCTGGGCTGGCCAAGTATTCGTTCATGATTTTAAAGTTCAGGAATATTTTTCATTAAAGCTATGTGGATTAGGGTAGTCTCTCAATTCAGTTCCCATTGAATTCAATGGGAGTTGAAATGCCAGTCCACTGATAATGACACTAGAGTGATGTCTTTCTGCAACAAGTGTAGAACACACTGTATGCTACCAATGCCTTCACTGAATGCATTAGTTATGGTGTTTAGACTCAGTACCATTACAGAGACACCAGACAAGGTGGAGATTCTGTTGTTAAGAAAACTGGATTTAACTACTTATAACACTTTGTCTAACTGTAGCAAATAATGCTTAATCTATTAGACTACTGCATATTTAAATTTTATATCTCCAAAAGCCTTTTATATTTTCAAATGCTAAGCAGTTTTTATAATTGCATAGTTGGATAACTAAAAACCTGTGGCATAGCCACTGAAATTCCAAAGTCTCTCTGCTCTGATGCCTTTCAAAGCCTTAAAAGCTGAATACAATTTAAATGTGACATCTGGTAGAGTTATTAAATCTAGAAGCAGCTGAGGAAACATAAAAGGATTCTTCTTTTAAATAGAAAACAAGCTGACATTTTACAAATACTTATTCACTATTCCAGCTACTGGTGTACATTAGAGAAGACTACAATAATTAGAAAGAATTTGAATGATCTACAAAACAAAGTGTCTAGTAAATTACAAAGACAGCAGATGTTTCAGCATTTATTTCCCTTTAAGCCTTCTGCTTTCATACATTTCCAGGTCAAATATTCAGCGTGTATATCTTTTTTTCCTATTAATTTTCAGATGCATATTCCATTCCATAGTACATATGGCATTTTGTTAGTCAGTCAGATTAGAGATTTGAGATGCATTCTAACATAGTTTTTGTCTTCCACAAGTAGATCTTTGAACTTCAGGTATCTGATTTACATCATCATAGGCATCTTTATTGTGAAATCATTATTTTTACTCCATACGTCTTTATGTGGCTGTGACTAATTGTTGTAGAATAAAACCAGTATGTACAGTTCCACAAGCAGAATACCTTATGTGAATTCAACCTTGTTCCAGTCACTGCAAAAACAACAAATTCACATTTGACTAACCTAGCCCTGTTTACACAACGTACTATCTCAGTTTTTTAATGAATGCTCATTCACTACAGAGGAGAAACACCAACTCTCAATTCCTAATTTTACACTCAGATAGTTGGACCTTTTTTATTCTTTTTGGTGGAGAAAGAAAGAAGCTACACTTTTATATTATTAATAATAATAATCATAAATGAAACTAGAAATGCCATTGACTTCAGAAAATCTCTTTCACTGTCTCTGGAACTCATTCTCTAACCATTTTCTTACACCTAACAATGAACTATTTCTGAAACAAGAGCATTGGAGATGCAGCACCAAAATAGTCACAGTATATCCACATCTACAGGTTAGGGGATGATCTGCTGGAGAAGGGCTCTGCAAAGAAGGAGCTGGGTGTTCTGGTGGTCAACAGGTTGGCCAAGCCAACTTGTCTAGGAAGTCCAAAGCATCACATATGATAGAAAAGCTCATATTATTTATTATATAAAATGACCCCACTAAATTAATGCCAATTTCTCATAATTGGAAAGATGAAATTTTTATATTCATCATCAAATTTTCAGAATAATTCACATGATATTAAGTTCCTCACTTAGAAGCCCAAGACTGCAATTATAACTGTAAGACCTAATTTCTCATAAAGGGCATATGTGGAAAAAAAGTATCCTTAAGTCCCGGGAGTACTGAGCAACTCATGCTGTTACACAATCATTTTATTCTAAGACAAAACTTTTTTGGCAACCACTCCTAGCCACTCACCCACCTCCTTTAAGCATATAATTTCTCAGCTGGGACAATGCAACTATTTAGAAATCTTCACTTCACATTGAATGATCAAAATACTGGTTATAACAGTCATTTATTTTACAACAGAGTCAGGAAGAAAAACTTTTAAATCATCTCACTGCTGCCTCACATCCAACTTCGAATAATGGTTGTATGAAATGTGGCTCAGCCAACTCCCTGCAGATCACTTGAATCTACTGCCATTTGATAAAACCATCTGTAGTTTTACCAGGATTTAGGAGATGAAGGGGAACCATACTGTTCTCACAAATAAAAAATTCAGACACTCAAGAACCTGCAAATGCTAATAGTTTTGTTAAGTTCTCTGAATGCCTAAATTCTCCATTTCAAATAATTCTCTGTCTGCTTATACTTGTAAGCATATTAAATAGATTAAATAGCAAGAATAGTACTCATTTGCCAAGTATATTAGAGAAATAAGTATAATACAGTAGGAGTGATGTGTTCAAGAAAAAAAATAGGCTATTTCTGTTCTC
This sequence comes from Pavo muticus, assembly GCA_016647715.1. Lineage (NCBI taxonomy): Eukaryota > Metazoa > Chordata > Aves > Galliformes > Phasianidae > Pavo > Pavo muticus. Next base: position 8,433 of record JACDJE010000657.1, on the reverse strand, counting down.
CAGGAAAGATTTAGATATTACAGCATGAAAATCACTACTGTGAAAATTACTTTTCTACTCTCAAAATGAACCTTTAAATTTAGTTTTATACTTAAAATAAAAAAGAGCTAATACTTATTACTTGAAAGAAAAATAAATAAAAACATTATCATTGTAAAAGTAGATTTACTTTAGCTGTACTTAAGTGTCACAAGAAAGTATTCATTAAACTATATGATTGAAAACTGACAGAAAATATATGCTTTCATACACAGAGTTTAAAATTCTTCATATCACTTCAAGCCAGTGATTAGAACATGAAAGCTTCCAAATGGTTATAGCTAACATCAGCACCTGATTTTAAAACAATGCTTCAGTAGTAAATGATTATGATAATCTGGGCTTGAGATGAGAGGAAAGGAGTCTAGGTTTCATCTAAAAATGAGAAGTGATACAGAGAAGAGTTCAAATAAATTAAGAACAGATCTCTCAGTATGCATGTCTGTCATTATGATGATGTTAGACATCAGATGGAGACATAGCAGAATTTATCAGTGTTATCAGTGTCCATTAGATTTGTGAGTGACTATGGAAACCAGGTCATCAGCAACTAGGAATGACTACAACAAACCTTTAGTCTTCTTGCATGAACCCCTTGGGTTGACAGCAGCCTGCCAGAGTTCTAAGATCTTCTAGACCCCTATCAGTAAAGCCTCCATTATACACTGTAGAATGGTACCTACTGATTTGTAGTCTTACAAGAATTCCCCACCCCGCACCCTTGCCAACAGAAAAAGAGGTTGTAAAGTCTTTCTAGTACTTCTATTATGGAATTTTTTCAATTTATGTTGAGTTCCAGTTTTATCTGCATCATTACTGAGAAGAAGCACTTATTTAAAATTCTGAAGTAGAAAAAGGAAAGATACTTCTACAGGGAGCGTATAACAAAATAATATATTACTTGCCAAGTAAATAATTCTAGCAACACTAGAGATAATATGTAGAAAGTTTCTACCTTCTTGTTTGCAGCACACAAAGATTTCAATTAATATTAGAAACCTTTGATTATGATAGTTCTTGTTCTGAGATGTTTAAAGCAAATAAGATTCTTACGTTCTAGTTTGGTTCGGATTGGATTATTTAAGTAAGTGGGGGAAAAATCATTTCATTAAGTAAAGGTTTATATATCCATACATGTACAAAACCACAAATATATATGTAATTTTGAAATGCTATTTCCTTAACAGAAATATTCACTTAAGATTAGACGGTCCCTCTCCTGAAATCCTACTTCATTCCATAATCAGTACTTGGAAGGCTACAATGGATTTGGGAAAAGGAAAAGAATAGTATTACTTAGTGAAATAGTAATACTGATGCAGAGCTACATAAATACTTCCCCATGCTTTACCATAATATCAATAGAATATTAGGAAGACTTCCTTTTCTCAAAATCTTAGAGATTCTAAACTAAAGTATGTGCAAAAAAAAATTGAAGTTAGGACAAAATATGGTTAAAACAATAATACAGGTTTTAATCCCACGAACATTATCTTACTGCTTTTGTTAACTTCTTTTTCTACCATGGTACAAAATATATTGAAAGAGTTAACTCTACACTTCTGTCTGCTGGCGCTAGCAATTTTTCTCCAAGGCTCGTGTGTAAATTCTGATGATGGACTTATGTCATCTAAGCATAACGTATGCCTTAAATACCTTAAACCCATTTAGTTACTCCAACAAAATTAGAAGCAACCTTACTGTCGAACCTACATTAGGACAGAAAGGCCTGAAAAATAAGCTACTGCTTTGCCAGTTGAAATTAATTAGTTCCAGGGATCCAATCCATTATTATAACTCAGTTCCCATCCAAGGCGTGGGAAACTCAGAAACTATTCAAGGCTTGTACTATTATACTGCAGAAGTTTTGCATTGGCTAAGAGCCTAGAAAACTACATCCTCTAGAAGTCAAGTCTTCCAATAAAAAATGTCTGGGAGGAGTTAAAACTTCAGATAATTCAGTTCTTCAAAATTATGATTTTATGATTTTTTATTTTTTTTTTTTTTCAAATAATGATGTTTTAACTTCCACTGTACTAATACTAGAGGGGCTATTCAAATACAAGTCTCTTAAGGATGTTATTTAATTACTTCAGTAGATGGGTATAATTCTAACATTGTAAAAATATGTACAATATCTATAACATTTGAGCTGTAACAAGTATCAACAACTCTGCCAAAAAGTAAGACTGAGGGTAATTATAAGGTTAGTAGTAGTAGATGTCTAAAATGTATTATGCACATGAAAGAAGAAAAAGGCTGTCTCTGATGTTATCTTTTAAGTAGTACATGAAATTCATTTTAAAAATGTAAACACAGACTACATTCTAATGACAGCAAATCTGCAGATTTTTTCTTTATGTATTTTTTACCAAAAAGTTTTACTTTTCCTGAAACACAGTTTATACCTAAGAAAAACAACGACTAAGCCAGCTTTACAATATCATCTCTGACAATACTATTTTCCCTGTGGACTATTTTTACTTGATCATAATGATGATGAACATAATGATCTTCAAGTACAAATAGAAAAAAACAATCCATAAATTTTTGGCCTTAAAATTATTTTCTACCACTAGAAATGGGCATATTTTTCTTAGCCACTCAAGGCTCACAAATAATGCCCCTTGTCTATAAGTATCTTCAAATTCAGGGTAAGGTGCTGTTTACATGTATACGTTTTCACATGTGGTAAAGTTGGAAACACGCTCCAGTTTTCATGCAGCCAGCTTATGCATGTATGTTTCTTCCTTCTGCATGACATGCATCTACCACAAATTTCTGTGTAAAAAAATATATTTTCATATTATTAAGATGAAAAGAGTAGTTCTGATTTTTTTTTAATCTGTTTTGTTTGTCTGAAACAATTAAATGATATCGAGCGATATTGTTGTAATATCTACTCATGATATCTCCAAATTGTGAGCAATAGTATATTTCATCTGCAGTTCTTTATGACCCTGTACTCATAATGCTTCTTCTCACGTTAAACAAGAATAGCTTGTTCAGGAAACACATCTAATTGTCAAATTTAAGGAACATTTGGACAAGAGCAAACCTTTGAACTGCAAAACAAGCTTGAATTTAAAAATAAAATTCAACTCTAAGGTAGACAGATCTATCTAACATATTCAAAGACGCAGCTATTTAATAACCATGGTGTGAAGATCCTTCTAAGAGAAAATTATTTTTCCTGCAATCATGATGAGAGGTGTAAATAATTATATATATTTTTTGTGATAAGTATATGTAAATACGAGAATTTCAAAGATTTGAATCATTCAGTATCATAGTGAGAAACTGCACCATGAACCTGTGTATCCATCATCTCTTATCATTACTAGATTTCACATCTGGCTTGTCAAGGCCAGGCTGGATGGGGCTTTGAGCAACCTGGTTTAGAGAGAGGTATCCCTGCTTATAAGCAGAGGGTTAGAAATAGATGATCTTAAACGTCCCTTCCAACCCAAACCATTTTATGATTCTATGATTATTGTTCTTTCCAACTCTTCTTTTTCAGTATTTATTCACATTACAATGCTGCCCAAAAACCAATTAAAGTTCATAAGCATACACTAACCACTGCACTTGCCAGAACAGACCATACTCAAAGTCTTATTTTAGACTACAGTGGAATCTCCCAAACTCAAATCAACTTTCTTATCCACTGTTCTACATAGCGTATTCTCCACTCAGTACGTATATAACTGACTGCGGACTAAATTTATCATACAAACCAGGTTTAAAATATTTTCAATGTTATAATGATGCCTTATTTAGAATCAACTTTTAGTACTACCATATCAAAATCCTCAGGCAAAACTCATATGAAACTGTACTTAGATTCAGCTAATGCCTGGAAATATCTGCTAGCGAAAGACATTTATGATGAGATCCCATATATCTGCAGAGAGCTGAAGTGAACGCATGACCAGACAGATCATTTGAAACAAACTGCCATCTCAGCTATCTCACTTCTTACCAATATGCTAAAAAGGTAAGATAAAGCTACTTCAATGTAACTAATACACAAGAGAAAGAGCTCATTTACTATCTTCACTAATAAAAGCAAACCTTTTCTTCTGTATACGATAAAGGAAAATAGTTGGTTTTTTTTAAAGGATTAATTTCATTAGCAAACCTTTCTCAAGGAAACAAGATTAAAAATATTAGATTCAGTTTAGAAAATAATTATTATAGTTCAGAGAAGAAATTATGTTACATAAATGCAGTTGAGTTAGTGGTACCACACAATAATTGTCTGCAGTCTTACTGAAATCCTGCTTCTGTGTTGATAGAAGAAAGCTACTTCTTAAATCAAATTGGAATTTTTATTGTGTTAAGTCATTACAAAATTTAAAAGATAAACAGATTACCAGTGTCGTTTATGACCTTCAGCCCTAATGCTTTCACCACAGAATGTGAAAGCCATAATTTCTCACACATTAGGTAGAGAAACCTACTATCTCAAAGCTGAGACTTGTTCAACAAAATATTACAGAATGGCTGAGGTTGGACAGGGCCTCTGTGTCCATCTGGTCCAACATCCCTGCTCAAACAGAGCCACTCAGAGCAGAGTGCCCCGTACTATCTCCTGGTGGCTTTAGAAGATCTTTGAGGAAGAGACTCCGCTTCCTCTCTGGGCAGCCTGTGCCAGTGCACGGGTCACCTACACAGTAAAGTACTGCTTTCTGATGCTCAGAACGAAACTCCTGTGCTCTAATTTGTGCTTATTACCTCTTGCACTGGCAGAGAGCACCACTGAAAATAACTTGGTTCCGTCTTCTTTACACCCTTTCTTCAAGAATTTATAGACATTTATGAGATCCCCTGTGAGGGGGATCCTGTGAGGGATCCTCTTGTGCAGGATGAACACTCCCAGTTCTCTCAGTCTTTTCTCATAGCAGAGCTGCTTTAGTCCCTTCATCATCATGTTGGGTCTTCACTGGACTGTATCAATTATGCCCACGTCTTTCTTGTACTGGGTGCCCCAGAACTGAATACAGTACTCCAAGTGCAACTTCAACAGTGCTGAGTAGAGATGAAGGCTCACCTCTCTTGACCTGCTGGAGATACTTCATCTACTTCAGCCAACTTTAAACCAACAGATTCAATATCTGCTGAGTTAATCATATTAAGGATACTGTAATTGTTATAAATTTACATTGAGGATGTACCTATTAGCCAATCTTCTGAAAAGATGTTTTAGAAAACAAAGCATTATCTATGGGAAACAAGTATCAAGAAAACATGAACACAAGGCTTGATTATTCACCTACTGTGGTCAGTTATACTGATTCTCTATAGACATGGTATTTGCTTTCAAACAGGGATTAGGCTTGGTTTTCGTTTGTAGAGTTTTGCCACAACGGATTATACACAAATGCAGTTCTAGTTAGGACTGCACTTTCGAATCATATTTTGCAGTTATTGCTGACTTGTTATCTATGGAGCCGTAATGTGAACTGTGTTATTTAAGGATGAAATAAAACTAGAAGATGTACTGCAGAATTTGGATTAGTTTGAAAATAATCCAAAGTAAAAACCCCTAAAATTTTATGTCATGAATTCAAGGAGGAGCTCTTAACTAAAGCAGGAAGAACCAAGATAACCCATCAAGTGTTCAGTTCAAATCAGAAATTCTACCCATGAAAAATCTTTAACTTTTCATGAAAGATCAAATCAATCAAATATTTTGATAGCCAAATGTTTGTAAAGGACAGATAATAAAGGAGAGACTTCCTAGCCTGAGGCTTCCTACTTTTATTTAAAGCAAAAAACAGTTTATAATTGACATTCTGGTGAATATTTAATTACACAAAGTAGAAACATTTCAAAGGCATGGATGGGAGAACTCCTTTGCTAAATGATGGTGAGACTTCTTTAGAAAAATAGCATTGGGTATCCTTACGATCCTGCCTCACCATAGAAAAGAAGGTTGTTGCAACAGTTGATTAGAAACAAAATACTCCTATGAGCATTTACTGACCTAAACATTTCAGTTCTGATTAGGAATGCACTTATCTGCAAGCTAATCCTGATTTTTCTCACTTCAGCTCTATGGCTCACATCAGAAAACAATCAATGCACATAAACAGCATTCCTTACAGAGGAAGTCAAACCGGAAGATGCACTCCAGAGATGAACAGAATGAACCTCAGCTCCCTCTGTGCCCTACAGACCAGATTAGAATAGATATACTTAGAAATAAAGTTATCAACGGGTGTAGTGTGGATCAACAGCACACTCAAAATCAACTACTTAAATCTATAGTTTTGGTCCTAACACTCCACAGTATTTAATAACATGGATATACTCTGAAACACAAGTGTATTCTTCTCTCACTAGGAAAACAAAGACTCATTTCTGCTGTATACTATCAAATTTACTTGAGGCTTTTAATTTCTCACTGACACTGAACTCAAAAAGATGATTTTAAAATTTAAAGGGTAGCAAACAAGTTTGTGTGTACCAGCACCATATATACATACACACTATTTTGCTCTTGACACTAAGTTGAAGTAATTACCAGCTTCTCCACAGATAGGAAGTCTTCTGTCTTTCAATTACTTTTCCTTCTCAAAGCTTAATAAATGCATTCATTGTTTCATACTTCTAGCTAAGCTTTTCAAAAGAAAATGAAACCCAGCAAAAGATAAAGCTTTCAGGAAACTAAGGAATGTAAAAATTATGATGAATTAGCATCTAAGTAAAAAGGTAGCTGAGCCGTGAAGAGTGGTAACACTTTAAGTAGAACAATTCACTTTATTTCTTGCAAATAAATGTAACTAATAGCTCAAATTTCAGCTTTATTAAGTGCATTTGGCATGCTTGAAAGGCTTTCTTTTTTAAACACTGGCAAGGAGTAAGTTTTTCCCCTTGAGCTATCACGCTTACAGGATGCTCCCTGGAATTATATGAGCATACTATTCTTCCTGAAGCCTGGCTTGCTTCACTAGTACAAATGCAAAGCCATTTCCATCTTGATTGACATTTAACACTGATAACACCTACTTATTTTACACTGCAGGACAGCAATTTAATTTTATTTTATAATTGCATTCTTAACAGTGAATTAGACAACTACCTCCTGAGCAATTCGTATCAATATAGTCTGATTCACATTCCAGAAAAGTAAGGTTAAGTGCTAACCCTCAAATAAAGAAAAGCAGCAGCTGAGGATGAAAATCCATTTGAAAGTACAAACCTTAGGCTAACATACAAGCTTCTCCTTAAAGCATGTCTTATAGGTTTAGAAATTGCTGTGTAGTAATGTTTAGTCACTTGTAAATCCAAGCCTCTGAGACATGGCACGTCAAAGAATTTCCAGTATAGTGACAATAAGTAGATGTCAACCAATGTCTTTTTTTTTTTCAAATATATTTCTCAAAGAAGCTAGTAAATCCTTTGAAGTTTAGGCTGATTTGAAAATTTAAGCTTTCCAAGTTCAAACTACTGCTTAATTTCCCAAACCTCACAAAGTGTCAAACACTTTGATCTTTTAGCTGCTTTACATTGGAACTTTGAGCTTCTAGTTCTTTTTATGTAACCAAAATATATAAAAGTTTGTGATGAAAGGCTATTTTTCTAATCACGTGTACAAAAATATAGGCCAGATACATGTTTCCAGAATGTAACATTTTGCCTGCATTTTTGTGTGCAGGTGTTTATGCTCTGGATTCTACTTTCAGGAGTTTTTCACACTACTTGATAAAGCCCCAAACAGGCCTACTTCTTCAGACAAATTGATTTCCTACCCATTATGGTCATTATATGTCCCATGGTATATTTTTCAGTTGGATGCTCTGTATCTCATGCTCTCAAATAGAATGTTCTTGAACTGCACTGTGCCTCTTATTACTATCTCTCTGCATAATTTTCTAATAGTGAAGGGAATATTTTGCCACTGAAGTGGTTCTGCATTACTGCTATGATGTTGTGCACAATTAAACAGCTGTTGCATAAGTAATGTCACAGAAGTGACTGTATTTTATTGTGCTGAGTGGATATATTTTCTTGTATACATCTCTGATAAGGATAGACACGAGACAAATTCCATTTACCATGTGTCTCCTTACCTTCACTCTGCACACTAATCCACCTCCCTTAGAGCTATGTCTAGTTTAAGTGAACTTTAACTAGCCTCAAAAAAGTCCGCTGGAAAGATATTCCTGGGGATGGTATCTTACTCTCCACAGTATTACGTGAGATGAGTAGAAAATAGAATTCAATCAATTTTCAAGCTAGCTTCTGAAAATGCATTCAAAACAAAGGACACACAAAACAACAATATCAAAACATCATCTAAATCCACTTGTGTGGCCTTTTTTTCTGGCTGAAATGCTTTTCCCTTCAATAATTTTACTCCAAAGAAACATTGTGTCATGGAAAAAA
>JACDJE010002430.1:143421-218790 GCA_016647715.1 Pavo muticus | reverse complement strand
GATACACAAACTCGTAAGCCCAGGGGGTGATCAGTCCCCTCCACTCTTCCAGCCCCTACCAGCCGGGCTCGTGCCTCCGCCAGGCACCCAGCCGCACGCAGGCCTCACACGCGAGCACCACTTGTTGAGCTTCCCGTGGATTCCCATGCACCTGCAGTTTGAGGCCCGGACCACGCAAGCATGCACCAATATGGTGTAAGAAAGTGGTCCGTTTATTCACGTGGTGCAACACCTTATATACTAAACCTCTACCGTGTGTACGCCCCCAAAGGGGGGAGGGGAGGGGTTACCCTATCCCGTGACATCGCGAATCCCCGCCTTCGCCTATTACAACATGAATCCCTAAAAGGAAAAACGCAATTTCATTTTCATTTAGAATAGCTAACAAAAAAAGAACTCTAGACTGAGCCAAAAGCAGGTTTTCTGGGAATAGAAAGGGGAGCTACAACTCCGGGGGAGGGGGAGGGGGAAGAGAAAAAGAAAAAGAAAAAACAACACATTCACACAATGACTGAAAAGCTTGTAACATCCTTCACTACTTACTTCAAGTACTAAAGTAAATCTCGCAGTCAGGTAAGTCCTGATAATTTCTCTTATGATGAAAACCTAAGACATTTTCACATATATATCAAAAAGGAAAATCACCACAGAGGTGTTTCAATACTGTCAAGAAAAAAAAAAACAAAAAACAAACAAACAAAAAAACATGCTATGATTCCTCTAAATTTACTTGTTATGATTTTGCCTAAAGATAGTCTACCTATCAAAACGGAGAAATAAGAGAAGATAAGATAAAATAAATATAAACACTAAACTAATGAATACTGATTTTTCTGAAAGTGGCTTTTGAAGTTTCACTCTCACAGGTCTTTTCCTTTTCTTATGTAATGAGAAATGGTTCGTTCAATAAACTGAGATACAGAAAATAACAAAGAAAGGAAATGCTTTTGTAAAAGATAATGAAATAAATTATCTGTAACTTAAATTGTTATAAAAGCTCATTTTCCTCAAAGGGAACTTAGTGGAACTGCCATTGTTCAATCACAAATAATATTAAACTGTATTGCTAGGTTATTTTTGCAGGAAAAAGTAATATAACATAATAAACATTAGGGTAAAAGCTTAGAGTAAACTGAAAAATATAGATAAGAACTCTGAATTATACAAAAAACTGTAAGAAATAAAATAGAAAAATTCTGCAGCTACTCTAGAGAGATGCATTCAAGTATTTCTATGCATGTGGCTACTCACATGACTCCAGAAACATATATATATTCCCCATTGAATGATGGGAAATAGTCACACATATAATTATCAGAAAACACTGAAAGCATTTAGAATACATACTAAAGAAAAAAAAAGGAAAAAAAAAAAAAAAAAAAAAAAAAAAAAAAAAAAAAAAATTATTTTTGATACCAGAAAAAAAAAAACCAAAAACCTGGGAGTTTCACTTTCAATAAAAATTCTATTAAAAATAATCAGGTAATTAAAAATAACGTTATTGTCAAATATAGATTTTCTTTCTTTTTCTTTCTTTTTTTTTTTTTAAAGGATAACAAGCCAGTGATATTTTTTATCTTGAAATTGAACTTTTAAATTATCAAAAATTCATGTAACCCTCATAAAACTACCTGTAATCGGCACCAACATTTTGTCTGCAGACTAAGTGAGGTATATCAGATCCAAGTAAAACTCACATATATTTCAAATTCTAAATTTATGTTCACAGGGGAAAAAAATAAAAAAGCATATGCAACAAGCAAACAAAAAAGTTTTTTAAAGAAGGAGCAGAAAATAGTATATTTTCAAGTGTAAAAATATGTAGTCAAGCATACCATACCGAACTTGGAGACTACAGAGGAAAAAAACAAATTAGCTGAACATAAACACCACAGTTCTCATAGTACTAAACTGGAGAGTGCTTGAGTCTAAATGATGCAAGCTGAATTATTCAGTTGATACCATGTTAATCCAGAAAGGAGAGCAAACAGCAACTAACAACAACAACAAGAAAATACTGGACAAACAAAGCAAAATTGCTAGATGTGTCAGGCTGGTATCAATATAAAAGAGAAACAGAAAAGGAAAAATAAAAACTAACAGAGAATTTTCTGGATAAAGGAAATGTAGCAGACTATAATTAATCATTAAGTCTTTCTTATGTGTTTATTTCTAAATTGGAGTAGTTAGAGCAACCTTGAACAATGTCACTAATTATAGACTAAACAGGAGTATTTCCTAATTGGAAGGTAATGTTTCCTGATGATGGAAATATAATAGTTGTGTTCATATGTGCATAAGTACATTTTGGCTTTGTACTCAGTTTACCTTTTGCTTGACTTGATAACACTATCCTTGAAAAGCATTTTAAAAGACAAAGAATATATAAAAAGTTTCCAACATTCTTTAAGTATAAAACTACTTTAAATAATGCATTTTTAAATTGTTCACAACAAACTTGAGACCAAATATTGCCATAAAACATAATTGGTTGGAGATGAATTGCAACTTGTATGAGAAATTGATTTTAATACTTTGGTACATTTTTGTATAGTGCAAGCCTACCCTTCTGCTACTGTATACTGATTCATTGATTGGAATTACCCAATACATTCAGTAAACAATATGTAACAACCCAGATAAATTCATTTAAGTCTTATCTAAATTAGAATGCTGGTGGTGGTTAACCCTGATAGGCAGCTAAACCTCACACTTACTCACCTCTCAGTTAGACTGGAAGAGAACCAGTAATGCTAAGATATAAAATGTTAACCTTCATATTTATACAACACCTTGTTTATTTACGGTATTATGTTGTGGAATAACCCCAGCAGGCAGCTGAGCACCACACAGCCACTCACTCACTGCCCCCCCCAGTGAAATGGAGGAGGGAAAAAGGAAGGTAAAAGCACAAGAACTCATGGGTTGAGATAAAGACAGTTTAATAGCTTTGTGCATGCAAGAAGAGCAAAACAATTAATTAATTCACTACTTCTCACTGGCAGGCAGATGTTCAGCCATTTCCAAAAAAGCAAGGCTTTCCAACAGTTTACTGGGATGACAAATACCATCATTCAGAATATTCCCATTGTCTTCCTTCCTTCTACTTATCTTTTATTGCCTATTCTGCTTTATATAGAGTATTTATTTGATCAGTTTAGGTCAGTGGTCATGGCTGTGTTCCCTCCCAGCTTCGTGTGCACAGCCAGCCTCCTTGTTGGCATGGCAATAAGAACTGCTCAACAATAATTAAAACACTGATGTGCTATCAACCTTAATCTTATTGCAGATAAAAAACATAACTCCATATTGTGAAGAAAATCAAATCTAACCCTGTCAAAACTAGTATAAATTGACACAATTATTTCATTTATGTCTCTACAAACTATCTTATACCAGCTCTTGCAGATTAAACTATAATGGAACAGATATAATTTATAAGATTACCTATTGAAGGTCTGCCTGTTACTGAGTTCAGCTAAAGCCTGTGCAACTGATTGAACTGACATTTGTTGACTGACTTAATAGTTTCAGTCTCTACTTTTGTGGCATTTATCTACCCTAGTTATATTTACAGAGTCATTTTTAAGAAGTACTGTAGGCCAGCCAGCCACAGGTTGACCAGGGAAGGATAAAAAAAGTGGCAAGGTGAAAAGGAAAGTGCCAAGAAGAACACGGACAGGACAGCCTGTTCTAACAACAATAGTTATTGTGTTCAAGAGTATTACATTACTCATCAGCACTAGAGTAGCAGTTATGTAGACTACTCCCTGCATTTCTGACTGTTAATACCATAGAGATATCATCAGTTAGCTTTTGTTTTTATTTACTACTTGCCACTAGTCCGACTTTTCAATTTTCCTGAGTGCCTGAACATTTTGAAACAGGTCTCACAGATTAGTGGTAGGGCTTATTTAGAGCTATATTTTAAAACAAAAGCCTGCTTGATGTACTAGTCAGCTAAGGACAAGACAAATTATTTGATTTAAAGACTAAGTTGTTTCACTTTTTATTCTATTGCATAACACCTTTCAACCAGAGCCCTTTTATTCACTTTATATGCCCAGAAGAACATAGTGTTGATAAGACAGTCACCAGTCTTAAGGTAAACTTTGAATTTTACCTCACAATATATATTAAGACAGTTCAACATAGCTGAGAAATTGTCCCCACAATATTAACAAATACAATAAAATAAATATAGTTAATTAAACTACTAGAAAGCATTATTGAATTAAGCTCTTTTGTTCCTAAAATTGTGAAACAGAAGACCATGTTTAGCTCCATGAATCAATAATTTTATAATTTGTTAGTATTTAAGGTTCCATATTTGAAAAACATTAATATTGTATAAACATTTTTTCACTTCACATTTATTTGCCACATGAATTAGTATTTAAAATTTAAAATTAAAAAAAAAAAAAAGAACAAACAAAATAACAACAAACTTTCTGGATGTTGGTAATATCAATCATCTTTTACGCATGCATGCTATTTGGGAAGAAAACACTTAACTTTTGAAAGCATCAAATGTGCTGTCAAAGGAGATCAACTGCCTTTAAATCAGAAAATAGATTTTTTTTCTTATTTTTTCTTCTCAAATAGCATTACACATTTGTAGACATTTTATGGTTGCATCTCATGGGGAGTGGGAAAAAATGCTGTAGAAGTTTTATAGACATGTCTATTTCTCTTAAGAAGAAAAAAGGAGTAAGACAAACAGATCAAATCCTACTTTGCTATTGATGATAATGAAAATGAATACAAAAGCCATTCAGTTTAGATAGAAAAAAAGTACTGACCTAGTGAGTGTAGGAAAATTTATCCACTGAAAAGCTATTAGCCATCTGAGAACACTGTGACATTCAAATATGAATTATTCAAATTTAACAGGAAAATGGAAAGAGTGTATATAACAGCTTAATGACTCCAGCAATCAGTGGATTTTCAGTTTTTTGGGCTCCCACCTCCTCAAGATGGCCTTTACCAACTCCTAGATCATAAGGCAGAGTTTTTATTCTAAATAAGATTCTGTGTGTTATCTGTGACTGGATCAGTAACTCCCTTCCCATAATATGAAGCTAGATAGTTTCTCAGAGCCTAGAAAGGCATCAGAAAGGCATCAAGATAGGAGCAAACTGGAAGCTTGATTCACATAATTTCATTCATGAGTGTAAGAGATATTCTAAAAAAAATGTGACAACTGTTTTGCTTATAAATCTGAATAAGTCTGCCCTGAATGTGAATTAAGAGAAATACACAAAACATGCTGAGCAATGGTTGATCTAACTTTCAAAAGATTTAAACTACTCCCTCCAACAAATATTAGGCAAATTAATATGGAGAAACTAGAGTTTATGTGTCCTAGAGTTGTTTGGGAGGTTCTTCTGTTGCCCATAAAATCTTCATCTACTTTGATTTCCAATTTAATGTTGAAGTTCAAAGCCAAAGCACTCATTTGCTTTGTAGACTGTAGGTTCTTAATTTCAAGAAACTGTACATTGGCTTTGGTATCTTCAGGCATTTCCCTTTCTCCAAATCTCTTATCACTTCTTCAGCTTGATTCCTGAGTTTAGATGCCTTTTCACTTTGGGGTTTTTAGAGGAATTATCACAGTCAAAAGTGCTCAGCTACTTCCAAACGTAGCCCAGGTTTAAATGACCTTTTCAAGAATTTCAGTGAAACAGAGTACACTGGAACATGACTTGATTCATTGCACAAACCCCCTCTCCAACACTAGTGGGTCACTTTGGAGCAAGAGTGTATATTTATGTGAACCATCTATTTATCTGGTTTTGGCTCACATCATATTGCAGTCTTTGACCATATCAATGAGTTTCATTTTGTGTGACAGACAACACATAAAATGTGATGTAGAAGTAAACCAGACATGTCCTACCCTGTGGCAGAATTCAGTTTACACCAGCAGATTAGCGGAGCTTATAGTGTGGATACTTCAATAAAGTGTAAAAAAAAATACAAAAACTCACCATTTTACCCTGCGGCATGGAGTCAGATATGTGAACAATTCTAATCCTTTATTTCAGGTTCTAACATCCCTTATATACATCTCAAGCTCCCTCTAGTAATTTTCTATCCATCCCTGTATGTCAACAGAGCACTTAACAAGTCTCCCTCACATCTGGACGCTAACTGTCCACACAAGTGCTTATCCAATCAGAGCCACAAGTTACTTTTATTCACGCTCCTCTTCTTCAGCCAGGGTTCTTATCACGCAGAGATTAAGCACCGCACTTTCACTGTTGTAATTGAAAACAGTGATGTTGACTTTATTAAAATCAGTTCTAATCTAACTGAAATGGTACAGAGCATATCGGTTTCCAGTAGAGTTTAATTAAAGAAGTAAATGTTACTGAAAGGTATTAAGGTTAAGCAATACTAATACTGGCCTCCATTTACATGTGAACAGTGTAGGATTACTCAGATCATTTCATATCATTCCCTAGTATAGATTTTGTTTAGCTCTTAATACTGTCTTTTAAAACAGTTCTTAAAATGCAACCAGATAGCAGATTTAATTGTTGAAGGGAAATTCCTTTTTATTTTGCTTCAGCAATAAACTATGAAAAATCTATAGTAGAGGAGTCAGTACTTGCACATAGGCTACCAGATCCTAGGCTCATACTTCACCAGAGAGAAATGAAAAAAACCAGTGAACCTATTTTCAGTGTATGGCTGCACTCAGCTGGATTGCAGGCATTTAATTTAGGTGGAAGTCAGATAGATCATTTATCAATATGATGTACTAATGTAATTCACTGCTGTTACCAAGCATTCTGTGCAATTATGTTAACTGTATTTTGCAACAGCAGTATCTCAGAATGATACAAACCAGTTTTTCAGCTTCTGGAATATTCCTTCACTGACAGATCTGCTGTCGATTCATCTAATATTGATTTTCTCTTGAAATGGATAAAGCTATAATTAAAACCTTACTGAAATTCCAAAGCCACTTCTATCTAGTAAGTATCAGAGAATATGTAATCTAAATGTTTATTTGTTGTTTTCAGAATAGAAAAATAGACACTTCCTTGAATTCATATTTTCTTAACTTTGCTAGTGTCAAAATGGAACCAAAATATTGTTACATAATTGAAACTAACAAAAAAATCTTACATTTCATGGAGATACAAAGTGGACAAAACTTTTCTTTTTAGACAAATAACTGTCACAGGATCACAGGTAATAAAATGCAAAGGAAAAGGTGAAGACATCCTTTACAAAATCTTAGTCACCTAAATATAATGACAAGGAGAAGAAGGGAAAGGGAAGGGGAATGGGAGGGGGAAGGGTATGAGGAAGAGGAAGAGGAAGGAAGAGGAAGAGGGAGTCTGCACATAATAAAGAACATCTGCCTAAAGAATTTATTGTGAAAATAAAGTCAATTGACTCAATTACATGAAAATAAGTTGAATGTGTTCTTTTTGAATTCAAATTGTGATGCTTTTTATTTTTTTAATTTTACATTATTTCATTTTTTCTCTGAATTATAAACAAAGTTTAGGTTACAATGAAGTATATTGTTACTCTTGGTCTTTTGCTCTAGCCTGTAAAAAAAATCAGAATCTTTGAGGGTGATGGGAACAAAAATAGTAAAATTAGAAGAAAATTATGATATACATATACATGTAATGAAAAAATAGATCTAGCAATGAATGTTAAAAATTTAACTTTGTCTGAATAGTTTGACTGAACACTGTTAATTAAAGAGATGAAGTTGTTATGCATTTAAAGTATTTCAGTTTCAGCTTCCCACTTTTTTCTAGATTTAGTATTACTCTTCTGAGACCAGCTCTTAAATATTTGCCCAGCTCAAGTACCACTGGCTGGAATAGGGAATTTTTTGGAAATCAAGTACAGAATGTTTTAGAATAACTGCAGTGATGTCTGTTGCAAGTATTCTATTTCTAATGCTAAGTATGAAGCCAATTCTACTCTTCCCCCTCGAGGACGAAACTCATATTAACAAAAGATTAAAGAGAAAAAATGGCCTAAGAAGAACAGGTATGTTTGCATTTCTCTAAAATTTCATGTAAAAACAAACAAACGAGCCTGAAATAAATAAAATTAATTAGATTATTTCCATCTTAATTGGAAAACCTTAGTTTCTTTAGAGTTTATGACCAGGGTAAAAGGAAACAGACATAGAAGATTAAAAAGATTGAATTTGAAATATACATAGATGTTTAGATGATGCAACTATATAAAATGTATTGAATTTCATTATTTGAAAGTTCTCTCCATTTGTTCTTTGTTTTGTTTGTTTGTTTGTTTCTGTTCTGTTTTCACTGCTTATTTGATTTTTATTTTTCATAATTAGTGCTTTGATACTGAGGTTTTATATAGTTATAGTAATTGAAAATTCAGTTAAAACATTAAAGTGGGTTGGGATCTTATTTCTGTACACTGGCTAAATTCCAGTTTAAGCAATTGCATGCTAGATACCTCAATAGAGGTATGCTATTAAGCAGTTCAATTGCTTCATCTTGGAACATTTCACTTGTGCATTAAATTATCATTGTTTCCACTGTATTTATTTGTTTGACCAATATTCTGATCAGAATTGCACAAATGGTTCTAGTATCTGAAATATCATGAGATAGCTTAAGAAAAAAGTTATCTTGAAACTTATTTTATTTCTAATCTCAGTTGTTCACAGTATGTATCAGTTAAAAACTGTCACTTTAAGTGAACTTTAAGTTGAAAAAAAAAAAAAAAAAAAAAAAAAAGAGTGGTTTTGGAACTTTCATTCACAGTGAAGTGAATTAGCCTCAAAAGGTTGAAAAACATACCCCTGATTAAAAAGTTACATATCACGAAAGTTATGAAGGCAACTTTGGGTTCCTTACAGGCAGTTTCCCCAGATCTTTCTTATCCTAACATGCCTGATTACAACCACATCTGAGCTCAACTAGCAGCCAATAATTAATCAAAGATATTAATTCTATTTTATTCTTTTGACTTAGAATGAGGTATGAATAATTTTTCTCATATCTTCTTGTACCAAAAGCTATATATTTGCTCTGAATTTATTGTAAGTATTGCATTAAAGGAGTGTCACTGAGCAGTACAAAGAAAATTGCTGCCTTATAGTGTTCTATAATTCTCTTTCCTCTTTGGGACAGGTGAAAACTTGTGAAAAGATGTTGACAGAAATCATTGTCCCCCTTGTAAAAGAAAATGCTCAGTTGGAAGAAGTTTTGGGATTGCAGCCTAAGAGAAGAGAAGGGAAGACAACAGAAGCAATAAAGCTGAAGCAAGAATAAAGTAGAAGAGGAGAAAATCAAGGAAAAAGTCCATAGCCATATCTCAAAAACAATGAAAAGAAGGTGACATTACCAAAATATCAAAAGTCATTTATTCTCTAGTTGGGAACAGAAGATCAGATTCTATCATTAAGGAAAGATCCCATTTTGCAGAAAAAGCACTTGTTTAAAAATGCTTTTCTATTTATCCATTTTACCCAACAGATCTGACTTTTAGAGTAATCTTGTAGTTGGTGTTCCCATAGTATACAGTTTTAGAGATCCAAAGCTGTGTATGTCTTGACATGGGAGGAAGAAATAAAAGAAAGCATGAAAGGCTCAAGACTGCTAAAGATAATACTCTTACAATGGCATGTAGAATTCAAAATAGACTACTTACCAGTTCACTGAGTTTCAGTGTATTGGGCAGATTGTGACCTCAGTTATACAAATGCAAGTCCTCATTAATATTACTATTTTTGTAAAACTTGTAAATTCTTAATTAATGACCTGCTTTTATAGAGTCTTTTTCCTGATTCAAAACCTCGCCTGTATACTTGCTGTAGACTGTCCAGTGTATATTAGCCTGTTCCATATGTTTTCCACTAATTCTGTAGTCAGTTTTCCACACACTACGCATTTTCTATGTTTTAACAGAACTATAGGCTGCCGTAAGTTTGGTTACATGATCTTTTTCTCTCTTTTTGATTCTAAGGTATCTAAATGTAGATTAGTAGCTCTGTGTCTGGAAATAAACCACCGAGACTGAAGCATTCTTTCTATTGTGAAATTTAATCTTATATGCAATAGTATGTATTATTCTTCTGATACTGAAGGCTGAAGAAACAGTACTGAATCACAATGTTTACCTATAGACTGCTATACTAAATTATTGTACTCACAGAACAAATATACTAGTACAATTTCTACCATAACTTTCATCACTGCTTTTCTCTTCATAAGTTTTTGTGTGCATTTTTCTCAAACTATGGGGAGTTCCATCTCACCACAAAGTAATGTGTAGCGAAAAGCTTAACTTATTATTCACATAGACATTTCTGGAAAAATAAATAAATAAATAATAATAATAATCCAGTTTATCTTTAGTAGAATCTCTAGCACTGATGTTCAGTCATCATATAATGACATGAGAAAATTCACAGGCTTTTAACATTTTTGGAAGCTGATTTAGACAGATATTAGGAAGTACTCTCTGATGTAGTTCTAGCATTATGCAGAAAAGAATATATCATTTATTGGGTAGGAAAGACTGCAAGAGGCAGTCTGATTTTGTAGTTCAGTGCCTGAGAGACTGTCTTGGGAGGGAGAAGTGCTTATGTCTGGTATGTTCTTCCAATTTTGCTTATGAATTTTATTCAGTAACTTTTAAATGCAAATGCAAAGTGTCCTTGAGGAGTTGGAGGACTCCCTTAACAGAGAATAGAATATGTACAGAACTAAAGAGTTGTTAAAAAGCATGTACAACACCAAAAGGTGTCACAAATGTTCCAATGAAAGTAGGCATAGGCAGTTAGTTATATTGCATTTAAGCTAAGTACTGAGAGCACAGGAAGTATTGCATCCATTCAGACCAATTTCAAAGAGAGAAACAGGCAGAAAATGAGGACACTTGAGAAAATTTCTAAGTAGTGGATTATAATACTTTGGTCCTATGCAAGACTAGAATTGAGATCTCCAAGCACTCCTAGGCAATTTTTAAAGCAGCAAGATGAAGTTGGGTCCCCGACCCTACCTGTAGGGAAGTGTGCTGCCTCCTTGGGGCCCAGGTCGGGGATCTTTCTAGGACACTTACTAGTCTGATTCACCCCTCTGATTATTATCCTTTATTGATAGTACAGGTCAGCAGTGATGTAGACACTGAGAGAAGCCTGAGGATTATCAAAAAGGATTTCAGGGGACTGGGGCAGCTAGCAGAAGCAGCGAGTGTACAGACTGTATTTTCCTCTATCCCTTCAGTGGCAAGGAAGGATCGTTAGAGGAGCAGGAAAATCCATCTCATAAACACATGGGTGAGAGGCTGGTGCAATCACAAGAATTTTGATTTATTTGACCGTGGGGTGGTTTACTTGGAACCTGGACTGATGTCTGTGTATAGGTCTCACCTGTCTCAAAAGGGGAAATGGATTCTAGCCCAGGAGCTAGAGATGAGCCTAAGGAAACAGTGATGGGACTGGGGGTTAGGCAAGGGACTTAGCTGAAGTGCACCTACACCAATGCATGCAGCATGGGCAACAAACAGGAGGAGCTGGAAGCCATCGTGCAGCAGGCAAACTGTGAATTAGTTGCCATTATGAAAGCATGGTGGGATCACTCCTATGACTGGAGTGCTGCAATGGATGGCTACAAGCTCTTCAGAAGTGATAGGCAAGGAAGGAAGGGTGGCTGTGTGGCTATGTTAGAGATTGCTTTGATGTTGTTGAGTTTAGGGCTGAGAATGATAAGGTTGAATCTCTAGGTGTAAGGATCGGGGGAGGGCCAACAAGGCATCTTGGTGGGGATCTGTTGTAGACCGCCTAACCAGGATGAGGAGACAGAGGAGGCCTTCTGTGAACAGCTGGCAGAAGTTGCAGAATCGCCAGCCCTTATTCTCATGGGGGACTTCAACTTTCCTGATATATGCCGGAAATAGAATACGTTGCAGAAGAAGCAGTCTTGAAGGTTTCCAGAGTGTGTGGAAGACAACTGCCTGTCTTGAAGGTTTCTAGAGTGTGTGGAAGACAACTGCCTGATGCAGCTGTTAAGAGAGCCTACCAGGGGAGGTGCTCTGCTAGACCTGGTGTTCACAAACAGAAGGACTGGTGGGTGATGCGGAGGCTGGGAACTGTCTTGGACAGAGTGACTATGAAACAGTAGATTTCTCTATTCTTGATGAAGTCAGGCAGAGGGACAGCAAAACTGCTACCTTGGACTTCGAACTGTTTAGGATGCTGGTAGGGAGAGTCCCTTAGGATTAAGTCCTGAAGGATAAAGGTATCTAGAAAGGCTGGTCATTCTTCAAGAAGGAAGTCTTAAAGGCACAGGAGCAGGCTATCCCCTGTGCTGCAAGGCAGGCAAAACAGTAACATTATGCTATTCTAATATAGTCTTAAAATAAAGAAGTTTTTGCAGAGGACAACCCAACTGATACTAGTTCTGAACTTTTCAATTAGTGAAAGAACGGCTGTCAATAATGTAAGTGTAATTCCAAAAGGAAACTAGTAAAAGTACAGCAATTTTTTTGGAACTAGGTAGAAATGCAAGGTCAAACTCATTAGGTAAGTAAACAAATTCTGATCGTGAGATTAGCTAAAGTTGGTCATCAATGTTTAAAAGTCAAGACTTCTGAAAAGTGTTGCAAAATGTTGTATGAACCATCTCCGGTGCCTGAGAAATTGAATCTTGACTAGAAAAAAAGACAGAAGAAACTTGCAAAGATTCTGTTGCTTAAGTGATAACTGTGTTTATGTACACAACATTCATTGGTACATGTTAAAGGCACCTGAAAATGTACTACATGTGAAACAGCAAGAAGTCTAAGAAAAGTGAGGAGTCCAAGTGTTTTAGAGTCAGAGTTTATTTTAGAGTGTCTTTTTATGTCCGAGATTCAGATTCTCTCATTACTGTCTTATAACAGTAGTTCCCCAAGCTCAGCAATTTTTGTTGTGTGAACAGTTTGTGCCTTTTATATAAATGGTTTTGCTTAATGACAGGATACTTTGATAGAGTGTGGTGGACTGTCTGGGTGATTCTGCACTTTTTCTTAGCACATTTAACTCCTCAGTGCTGCTCAGCTAATGAGTCATATTTTTTTGTGTGTGTGTGTGTTTAATTGGATCTGAGTACAGATTCTTCATTTAGTGAAGAAAATCCTAGCCCCAGCACTGAAACTTTTTGGTTTCTAATCCTCTTGTTCATGGTTTGATAGATAAAAAGGAATTGCCTGCTAGGTCAGCGTGACCTCACTTGTAGAAGAAAATAACAGAAGTGTTGAGAGAAATTGTACTACAGTGAATAACAGTGAATAAATCCTAAAAGATAAATCCAGAACGGTTTTATAAGGGGAGAAATTTTTAAATGGTTGAAAAACACTTCAAGAATATGTTCACAAAATATAAGATTAATTGCAAATGAAGTCAGCAGAAGTGTTTGTTTACTACTTCATCCACAAAGCATATAATTTAAGACACAACTATTAAATATTCAGGGAACTGCACTTAGGTGGCTGGGATTGCCAGCATTCCAATGACTTCAAATTTAAACTGTGTACATGTAAGGTTAACAGGTCGTAAAGTTAACAGGTTGTAAGGTTAACCAGTATATAGAGAAGTTAGGCTAGTAAGAATAGTCAAACAGAGAGGAAAGGTGCTCACCAGTGTTGTAGGCTCACAAGACTCCAGAAAGAGCAATCTCCAGGAAGAGATCCTTCCTTAGTGGAAGTCAGCCCTTAAATGGGGTCTAGGAGAGGTGGAGCCTGGCTCCACCCCTTCCTGGCACACAGGTGAATTGCCTTCACCTGTGCTCCCATGGCTGACTCAGTGCTTGCCTCAGGTGGTCAATCAGAGGTTCAGGCCTTGATTCAACAGTTCCTATATAGTACAAAATAAAGGAAACCATTCAAGCATGTGCGATAATGAATTTCCATACAGATAAAGTAAATAAGCAGCAAAATTTCAGAATGTTTCTGACCCATAAAACTTAGCAAAATAAATCATCATGGCTAACATTTTATTGCTTAATGAAAGCTGGTATTTTCAAAGTACATAAAAATATTTGGTTTTATTCCCACATAACTGCTCTAAAACACCTTAATTGAATAATATTCTTATGAAAATAGTGAAAGGTATGAATTATGAAACAACCATTATGTGTTGTGTGTCCCTCTTCTGCCCAGCATGTGCATTCCACAGTTGCCACAACATTTCATTAGGCTGCCATCATTTTGATGACGTAACAGTGTCAATGGGCAAGGGAAGAGTTAACAGTGTCATCTATCTGGATTTCAATAAGGCCTTTGACAAAGTCTCTCGCAACATCCCTCTCTCCAAATTGGAAAAATATGGATTTGATGAGTGGACTGTTCAATGGATGGGGAACTGCTTGTGATATTGTACCAAGAGAGTGGTAGTTGATGGTTCAATGTCTGGATGGAGATCGGTGACAAGTGGTATCTCTCACAGTTCTGTACTGGGACCAGTGCTCTTTAATATATTAATTAATGGTATCAACAGTGGGATTAAGTGTTCTTTCAACAAGTTTCTGGATGATACCAAGCTGTAAGGTGGGGCCAACATGCCTGAGTGACAGGATACCGTCCAGAGAGACTTAGAATTTCAACAGATACAAGTGCATCATCTTGCACCTGGGTCCTGGAAATCCCCATTGTCAGTAAAAGTTGGGGTATGAAAGGATAGAATACAGGCTTGCCAAAAAGGACTTGGGAGTACTTGTAGATGGCAAGCTGGACATGAGCCAGCAATGCCTCCTCGCAGATCAGAAAGCCAACCGTATCCTGGGCTGCATCAAAAGAATCTTGGTCAGCAGATCGAAGGAGGTGATCTTACCCCTCTACTCTGTGCTGGTGAGGTCTCATCTGGAGTACTGCATCCAGATGTGGAGTCCTCAGTACAGGAGGGATGTGGACTTGCTAGAGTGCATTCATAGAAGGGCCACAAAAATGATTCAAAAGGTGAAATGCCCTGCTTATGAGGAGAGGCTGAAACAGCTGGGGCTGTTCAGCATGGAAAAGAGAAGACTGGGGAACTTGATAGTGGCCATTCTAAAGTGGAGCTGTAAGAAAGATGGGGACAGACTCTTTAGCAGGATCTGTTATGTTAGGATAAGGGGAAATGGTTTCAAACTGAAAGAGTGGAGATTTAGACTGTATATAAGGAAAAAGTCTGTTTTACAATAAGGGAAGTGAAGTACTGGAACACGTTGCCCAGAGAGGTGGTGGAATAAAAATTACACTACTAGTCTGGTGTCAGTCTATGATATGTAATATAACCATACTACCTTTAATATATCTGTATCTATATACATTTAGGGATCGCAATTGCTGTGCTAGGTGTTGGAACAGGCTGCCCAGGGAAGTGGTGGAGTCATTATCCCTGAAGGTAGTTAAGAGATGTTTAAATAAATAGGGACATAGTTTAGTAGTAGTCTTGATAGGATTATGTTAATGTTTGGACTGATGGTCTTAAAGGTCCTTTCCAAACAAAATGATTCTATGATTAAATGCTTACTGAAAAGTAGTGGCTATGTATGCTGAATTTCTGTGCTTTTCTAAAGAACTGTTTTTGCATTCATATAGGTAGTGTCTGATATGATCCTTACACACACACAAATTAAGATTTAACTGTCCCCATTCATTCATAGTATTTCTCTCTATTTATTCCTCAGCTTATATTTTATCTGTTAAAGATATTGATTCTCTCACAGCTTATCTGCAAATATCTTGTTGATGCTTCCAACATCAAAAAACATCTGACCAGAGCAAACACCATTCCACTATTACTTTTGACAAGGTTTTTTTCATTTCACCAAAGTCAATTGTTATGACAGTTTGAATCCCATGCTGATAAAGTACATTTATAAAATATCATTTTGTTCTCAAGAAAAGATGTTTCTCTCTGAGTATGAAAATTAGTTCCTCCTGATAATTTTGTAAGACAATATCAGAATATCAGATAACTCTTAGCATGAAGGATGTTTTTAAGAACTCACCTAGGGACAAGTATCCATTTTATACAGAAATACAGGGAAGCCACTGAAACAGAGAATTACTACTTTGAAGAATTCTAACTTGATGAACTTACATACTGCAATCTGTGAATGAGTTTAGCATTTGATTACTTTTTAAAGTGGAATAAACCTTTAATATCAGCTTCTGAAATACAGTATAAGTTTAATACATCTAGGGTTCGAGATTCCAGAGAAAACACTGGAAAATCAAAAAACTACCTCAACAGTTTCTTACTAGGCAGTGCTACCCCTCTGGCAAGTAATTGAAAACTGCATCCAAACATAAAACTTAATTTGCTAAAATTACATAATCATTAGTTTAACCTGTCACAAGAATGGACTTTGTAAGCAAATAAAATATGACCACATTTTTTCTTATTGATAAAAAAGAAGACATATTATTTATTTATTATATGTATATATAGCAGTGGCACTGGTGGTCATTTTTCTGGACAATCATACCACACAACCTTGGCTAGCAGACATCTGTTTCAGTGAGTGTTGCAGCCCTAAATGATTCATGTTGTATAATATAAAAGAAGGATTTTAATATACTCATGTTGCTCCAGAAAGGTATAACTGAATAGCAGAGGAGTCCTCTTATATCTTTTCAGTTTTTCCTGCTCATGCCAAGAAATGTAAAATAAATGTTAAAACCTGTCCTCATTTATTTTCTCATGTCTCTAATAGTAGATGACTAGATCCTCTATTTCAGTTCACCTTACTGTTACTGCAGTTCTGAACTCGCTCTCATATCAAACTTTCTAGCTTATTTGTCAGCATGCTCCCTCTTAACATTCCCATACGAAGGGAGCCAGGAACACCTAGGATTCCTTGAGAATATTGCTTCTTTGAAAATGATTTCATCTACAGGATAAAAACATTTTCCTGTGGGAATCTCTTTGGAAGACCTTCTGTTGAAAACGTAAATTCATATACAATAACTTTGAGTAATTGATATCATTAGAAAAATTGGGTAGGTCACTTTGCCAGCAAAGCTCTCTGTACCAGTACTTTCATCACAAAATGGACTGGAGAACAGAAATGGATTTTCTAAATTTTCCTTTCTGGTTTTCTGGCCGTAAGCTTTTATACATACATTTTCAAAATAAATGATAAGCATTATGCACTGACAATGTTAAAAGAGTGAAATATCTCCAAATTAGTCTGTTTTGTAGAAAGACTGGGAAAGCAATTTCTAAATAAAGTGCTTAAGAATAAATCTATTTATACTCTGTTGGCAGATAAGATACTCCTAAATCAAGCACCATCTGCAATCAGTTCACACATAAATTGTAGAAATAGACACACATGGGTGAAATGAGAGTTCAAAGTTAAAGGTAAATCAGATGAAAAGCAGATGCTGATTCAACTAATCTCTTAGGCACATAAAACAAAAAACCCATAAAAAAAAAAAAATAACAACAACAACAGCAAAAAACAGCAGCAACAACAACAACAAAATCACCAGGATAAATGGCTAGTTTTCTTTAAGAAAACACTGTTTTTTTTCTTTCATGCAAGACAATTCAAGAGCAGAAAAAAGCGACCCAAAGGAAAGCCATATGCTAAAGAACATTTAATAGATGCTTCTGATCTGAGCCCAAATTTGGTCAGGAGGCTGCAGATTATTACTGTGTATGAACATAATTGTATTATTTATTTTTTTTATTTTTTTCTTGAATGGTGTTTTTTATGTCAAGTTCCAGTCTTAAAGGAGTTTGACTGTATACTGAGTATAATTTTGAAAGTAGCACTTTACCACTTTCCACAGTGGTTCTGGGAGCCACAGGCAATGGAGACACAGGTCCTTTAGTATGGAAGGGACAGAGTGTTTGCCACAAAACATGCCAAAGAATCTGGAAACAATCCTGTATTTATTTAAGAGCACATAATGTTTTTAGATCCAAAACAGCAGCAATGTCTTTCTTGTAGATAATGAGGAAGGTCATACTCCAGACAGTTCATGCTATTCTGGCAGGGCAAAACAGAACAAAAAGACTGGCTTTAGGTGTGGATTATTCAGTCAAATTAGTTCTTTTCATTCTGTGTCACTTCCACCAACTTCATCTTCCCCTCTAGGGTAAGAACTTGAACATATAAAATGCCTAAGACTCTTGAGTCCTGTAAACCCAGAAATGCCCAGAGTCTGAGAGGATACCAGGCAACATGTCTAATCCAGCAGGAGAATGGCTGCTTTGTAAATAATCAAGCATAAAAGTAAGAGGAAAAAAAAAAAAACACCCAAAAGACCACTCTTTATTTGTATTGCACTTGTATGCACAAATGATCTACGCTGGCAATCTTTCAAATAACATTGGTAAATGGGGTGAATAAATTGGGAAGGAAAGAATCGCTGGAATAATCTTCAATCTTTGCATTAAGTTATACTTACTATTCTAAACTATCTAAAAATTAGCCCCAGGATTTTTACATCACTTAAACACTATTTAGAGTCTGTTCACATTCCAGAGGCCTTCAGTATGGTCTGCGTTGACTCAAATTCTGCTTACAACACATGTGGGAAAGACGAAAAATAGAGAAACACTGAAAAGAAAAAAAAAATTGCAAACGAATAAGCCTGTATGTATTTAATGCTAAGCCTGTAGTTTTATGCTATAGCTTTATGTTGGTGAAGACTGATTATTGCATAAATTGTTGCTTGGGTATTAAGCATGAGCAACAAAAAATAATAGCTTTTCTTGAATAAAACAGTAATCACAGTTTGACAAAGTTCTCTGATACAAGCTTCTTCGCCTTAATCTTTGATATCAGAGGACAGATCTGAATCCGAAGCATGTGAACAGTCTCTGAATTATATATTTTTTTTTCCAATTGCTGAATTTTCAACGTGAGCATTACTGGAAGGCATACTATAATCTCTTGAGCTTTAGATTTAGAGAAAGTTTGGTAAAGGATATTCATGCATACTGGAAAGAGAAAAGGAAAAGAAAAAAAAAATAAATAAATAAAAGGAAAGGAAACGTTTTGGAACAGATAGTAGTAGTAGTTTCATTGTGGTCGTCTATAAGAAAGAACATTATACCATTCCCATTTCCCTTATTACGAGAGATTTAGAGTGGGATTCATCTGTATTAATTTAAGTGTCTGAACGTTAGAAGCTGGATTCACCTTGATACTTCACTTGAGGCTTTGGCTTGCAGGCTTTAAATGTAGGCATGGGAGTCAGATTGCTAGTGCTGTTAGTTCACAGAGATCTATTCATCTGATCATCTATAGATATCTGCTTTAAAGTGTGATATCAGATTCTAATGCTCTGTTAACTAGAAGGTAGTTAACAGAAGGTAGTATGTAAACATAAATATAAAATGTCATTGAAAACTTCCTAGATTGTTTGAGACATCTACATGAGGCTGGTAGACAAGACCTGCAACTGATCTCTGCCCTTTCAGCTGGCAGCTGGAGATCAGGCAAGATACTGTATGGTATCTCAAACTGCACTAGAGACTAAAGCAAATTATGAAACTTAAATAATTAAACCAAGCTCTAGTTCTATAATGGGAACTTAAACACTCATATGCAGACACAGCTAGACCTTTGGAGTCTGAAGTGTAAGTCTATCTCAAATGTCTATGATACTCCTGCTGAAAACTTCCCGCATATTTTACTTGCTCTGTTTTTTTTGTTGTTGTTGTTTGTTTTTGTTTTTTTTTGCAATCAATAAATATTTTGTTATTTATTATTCCCTTTTTTTTTTAATTTTCCCATTGTCAATCTGATTTTCAAGACAATTAACTCTTAAAAAAAATATTCTCTCACATACTAAATATATGAATCCTTAATTTAAGTCTAGATTCATATTTTTTACAGAGATAATATTTCCTTTCTCTGATAACTGACCAGCATTGAATCACCACGTAAATAAATGTCTATACACAAATCAAAATCTGATCTGTTAAGTTTCAAGGTAATGGCTTGTACTTTCAGACTTTCCTCACACTCAGATTTTGTGGGAGCTGTGTCTCTCTTGCAGTCCACAGCCCTAGATGTCATAATTATCTCCCAACTCTGATTTGGCTATCAATTCCAGCTAGAAGTCAAATGTTCCCCTGACTATGAAGAGGTAGTTCTATTTAATCAGAAGATTATTCAGTCACTTGGCCTGTACAGGCTCAGAAAGTTACTCCAAGCACAGAAATACTTCTGAGATGCGCCTTCTTTTAGCAGCCTATACTCAAGAATTGCAACAGGATTTTTTTTACAAAAGAATGTATTGACAGGCCTACATATTTTGCAAAGAGTGAAGTAGTACTCACCTGTAGATCTGACTATGGGCTGCAAGTGAAAGTGCTGATCCTACTCATTCTCTTTTCCCCTTCTTGTAGCTTCATATTCCTGCTGACTTCCTTGTACTAGAAGTGGTTATTTCGATACTGAAGAATGAAAAATTGAGACAAAAATTAACAGACGAAACTAATAAAAACTTCAAAAGCAAGCAAAGCAAAGCAAAGCAAACCAACTAACAAACAAACAAAACACACAAAAACAAATAGTAAACTGGGAAGTTGGATGTTGGAAAAATTTATTTTCCATAAGGATGGTTAGGTGGGAGAGTTAGATGCTGTTCTCCTTTCTGATGATAAGATGCACAGGAAAGGCACAAAGTTGTTGGAGGTGCAGACTGGACATTAGGAAAAGATTATTTACTGTGAGGTTTGTCAAACACTGGAACAGGCTTTCTAGGGAGGTGGTTGATGCTTTGTGCCATGAGCCACTATAAATTATTTATCTCAGAAGCTATACTCAAAAGCTTGTTTTGTTGAAAGGCTCTAAGTCACAGGCAGCTTTGTGCATTCTGTAGGGTAAATACATTTATTCTGGAAACAACTTCTGCTCTCCATCTTAATTCAACAAATTCTTTTGAAAATCAATTAAAACATAGTAACAACTTGTATCCAAAAATTCTGTAATCTATTAGATGACAATCATACCCACAGTTATTAGAAGTGTATTTCATAATTTACAAACTACTTGAATGCCAGCATTAGCATGAATGAATGCTCATTTCTCTAAATGAATGTGTTCAAAATGTACATAAATGTTTTCATGAATCTCTTCAATTTGTTATAATAAATCTGTTTGCAGCTCATTATCATGTCTTAAAGAGCCATTATATAATGGCTATACATATGGCTATAATATGTACAACAGATTTGCAGGAGAAAAAAAAAATCTTTTATTTATTTATGTATTTATTTATTTCCAATGTACAAGCAACAAAATAGGCTAATTCCTACGGGACATTCCTTCCATCCTTTTCATCTGCTTTGCTGTCCTCCTCTGGATTTTTTCAAATATCATAATATCCATTCTATATTCTGGAGTCCAGAAATGCACACAATATTCAAGGTGAGGTTACATCACTGCTAAATATAGTGGGCTCACA
The DNA here is from genome assembly GCA_016647715.1 of Pavo muticus. NCBI lineage: Eukaryota > Metazoa > Chordata > Aves > Galliformes > Phasianidae > Pavo > Pavo muticus. Next base: position 197,376 of record JACDJE010002430.1, on the reverse strand, counting down.
GTTGAACAATTTGTCCAGAAGGATACTGCAAGGGACAGTATCAAGGGCCTTAATAAAATCCAGAATGTTCACAACCACCACCTTCCTTTCATCCACTAATTGGGTGACCTTATTATAGATGGAAGTCAAATTACTATGATAGATAGGACTTCCCCTTGATGAATCCATATTGACTATAGAATCATAGAATCATAGAATGGCTTGGGTTAGAAGGCACACCAAGGATCATCAAGTTCCAACCACCCCTGCCACATGCAAGGCCACCAGTCTCCAGATCTGGTACTAGACCAGGTTGCCCCATTCAACCTGGTCTTGAACACCTCCAGGGATGGGGCATCTACAACCTCTCTGGGCAGCCTGTTCCAGCACCTCACCACTCTCTCTGTAAGGAACTTCCCTCTGACATCCAATCTAAACCTTCCCTCCTTGAGCTTAAAACCATCTCCCCATGCTCTATCACTGTCTACCCAAGTAAAAAATTGATTGCCCTACTGTTTATAATCCCATTTTAAATACTGGAAGACTGCAATGAGGTCTCCTCGAAGCCTTCTCTTCTCCAGGCTGAATAAGCCCAGCTCCCTCAGCCTGTCTTCATAGGGGAGGTGCTCCAGCCCTCTGATCATCTTTGTGGCACTCCTCTGGACCCTCTCCAACAGCTGCACATCCTTCCTGTATTGAGGGCCCCAGACCTGGCCGCAGTACTCCAGACAGGGCCTCACAATAGCAGAGTAGAGAGGGACAATGACCTCCCTGTCCCTGCTGGCCAGCCCTCTTCTGATGGAGCCTGGGATACCATTTGCCTTCTGAGCTGCAAGAGCACACTGCTGGCTCATGTTCAGTTTTTCTTCCACTAGGACCCACAGGTCCTTCTCAGCAGGGCTACTCTCAAGGAGTTCTTCTCCCAGTCTGCATACGTATCTAGGATTACTCCAATCCAAATGCAAAACCTTTTGCAAATTTGCAAAAAATTGCAAAACCACTTTGCCATGTTGAACCTCATCAGGTTCACATGGGCCCACCTTTCAAGTTTGTCGAGGTCTCTCTGGATGGCATTCCTTCCTTCCAGTGTCTCAGTGTCTCAACCACACCACTCAACTTGATATCATAACTATGACTATGTCCCTCAGGACAATCTTCTTCATAAATTTTCAAAGGATTAAGTTTATACTAACAAATTGAGTTTTCTGGGCCTTCTCTTATGCCTTGTATAATGTCGTCTAACTTACAGTCAGCAGGGACCTCCCCTAGACTCTCTAGAGCAGATTCCCAGTGGGCACTGCTAAGTAGCTCCCCAAGAAACTTTAAGTTTGCTCTCCTAAAATACAGGATGTACCTTAAAGTAGAGGGTAGAAACTCATCTAATCTTTTTCTTCTTACACTAAAAGTTTTGAATTCAATTAATCACGGACATGGCGGCCAAGAGAACTGCCTACTGTCACCACTCCCAACAGGCCTTCTCTATTTTCAAGCAACAGAACCACTTTTCCTTATTGGCTCAGTACTTAATACAGTAAGTTATCTTCAATATGCTTTAGGAATTTACCAGAACTACTTGTTGCAGCAGTATAATATTCCCAGTTTGTGTGTGAGAAGCTGAAGTCTCCTATAAAGACAGAGGCAACAAATTCCGCAATTTCTTTCTAGTTGCCTACAGAATAGCTCAACCATGACATCATCCTGGGTGTGCGACCAGTAGTAGACAGCCATTGCAGCATCTCCTTTGCTATCCATCTACTTAATCCTCACCTAGAGGCTCTCTATTCCATCATTCCTGACAGCAAGAACTGTACAATCTACTCTCTCCTGTATGTACAGTGCAACATCTCCACTTCACAGCCCTGCTCATACCTCCTGAGCAAACAGTACCCTTCATCTCAACACTCCAGCTGTAGGACTCATTCTACTAAGTCTCATTAATACCAATGATGTCATAGCTCTGGTAAACGATCAAAGCTTGCAATTCATCCTGTTTGTTCCTTACACTATGTGCATTGTTATATAAGCACTTCAGATGTGCTCCTGAATCTGCAGTGCTCCTTCAAGTGGCGTAGGTGCTCCCATTAGTTTTGCCACCTCAGATGGTGCTGTACCTTCTCTTGGCTTAAGCTCAGTGTTCGTAACGGCATCCTCAGGTCCCTTCCATTAAATATATATATATATATATATATAATTTTTTACCAGAGCAGCATATCTAATCCATTCTGTCTCACAGAAAAAAGAAACATCCATACTACACTGCATGCTGGGTTATGTGGTTTGAAAGAAAATTTGTTAATACTGATCTAGAAATATACTAAGCAGAATAATAATAAACCATCATAAACAATTGAATCTCAGTGCTCTAACGCATGCCTAGGCTTTATTTAGTTTACTAATATGGTCATGTGGACCCTAGTTCACCCATCAAAGTTCAGGCAGTACAAACTGCCTATTTCTTCATGGGCTATTCTGGCAAAATTCACCTTCAGAAGTGAGGTGCCCTGGGGCAGAGCCAGATTCACAGCCAGGTAGAAGCAGGAGAACAATGCTCAGGACATCTGTGATGCCCACTCACACAGTATCACACAGCACTGGGAAGCTGGGAAAGCAATGACACTGCTGTTAAGAGTTAATCTCACAAGCATTGCCTAATATCTTTTATTCAAATCTTTCTATCTGTTGTATCTGTGGCTATCTGCACAGTGAATATACCCTTTAGCCATTTTGATTTGATAAGATACCACTGAAACAAAACAGAATAGACCACTGAAAAATACTTTGATTTATGACAAAATCAGGATACTACTTTTTTGATGTCTTAACACTATGTTTTTGTAAACACATTGCAAAGGCTGAATTTGCCAGCTTTGTTTTCTGCTTAAAATCTTCAAACAGCACTGCCCTAAATGATTGGAATTGAAGCTGCAGGGACTGTGAAAAATGGAAATAGCAACAACAACAGAAAGTTTAAAAAAAAAAGAAATGAGGGTCACTTTCTAGTGTTGTTATTTAACTTAGACTGCATACTTTATCAGTTTTTATTTCTTGTTCTTACAGGAATCGGTCTCTCCTTTGTTAATTTCCTCTTCATCTGCACATTTGAAAATCTCTTTGTTGTGTCTTTTCTTGTTGCAAGCTCGCTGTTCTTCCAGCAGACAACTGACATTAATATCAATATCATACCATTTGGGACATTGCAGTTCTGGAGATAAAGGAGTATTAAAAAAGACATTATCAGTGGTCTTTTACATATCCCAGCTTCATAAAAAGTGTTTTGATTAGAAACAAATCACGCTGAATGATGCTATTGAACATATGTATTCAAACACTAACTGCTTAATAGACTTTGACTATATTTTATCTTGATTAATGGTAGTAAAACTTGAAGGCTAAAAACAGTACAATCATCTCATATATATTTTTTTAATATTGTTTAAGCTATTATTGTTATTACAAATGGCCTAGTCCTTGAAATCTTTTGGGACATTTATAAGGTCCAATTCTAATTTTTTGCTAGTGAAATGAGGCACTTGTTTTCTATTAGAGGATACAGTCTAGAGAATTCAGCTCAAAAATCTAATTATTTTAGTGATTTGAAATCCCCTCACATCTTGAGATCTTTATATTCCAATGAATTGACTGTATTCTATTTGTGTTTACTGAAAAGGACAGCTTTCTCATAGAATAAAATATTTTGCTCTCAAGTAGTTATAGGAATATGAAAAAATCTATATATTGTGGTTCTGCATTTTGTTCACAAATCTCTCCTTTTATTTCTTTATTTGTTTACTCTTTAAATTCTAGCTAGTCCCCTATGAAATATTTAATTCATTATATAATACTTCCAACGTGCAATCTATTAAAATACACAATCAAGTAATATTTCCAAATAAAGAAAAATCAAGTAAAGAAATAAAATGAGAGGTAAAGAAATAAAACATCCAATTCAAGAGCTATCTATAATAATTTAAAGGTAAGATAGATAGATAGATAGATAGATAGATAGATAGATAGATAGATAGATAGATGATTGATAGAGAAATTTTGAATAGCAGATGACATTTTGCAAGTTAGAGGGACAATAAAGTATTTGGGAGACAACTTGCAAACTATAGCTCTATCCAGGTAAAATAATTTATAGCCTTTGAGATTATTTTTCTTCATTTCAAGCAGCTAAATAGATTTACTTAGATTAGAATACAGCATTTACACTGAAAGCATGTAAATTATATCACTGCCTATTCAACTTATTATACTCTATTCACCAATTATTTAAAAGATTTGTGGACAAGGGACTGCTTATATGGAGGAAGCAAGGCTGAGCTGTTCTGTAAAAACACAAGGCTGGACAAGAGTAATAGACTGCCAACACTAACATCTTGGACTTAATTAGCATTATAGTGTATTTTAGACACATTCACTGAGACCACTTTTACTCGTTTATTTAAAAAATAATAATAATAAAAAAAAATAGTACCTGATGCTGTTGCTACTACTGCAATAGCTTTGGCTTTCAGCCAGTGGAAGAACATCCTTGAGGCTACAGAGAAGCACTACATGGTCTACTGGTCATCCTTATACATTCAGCGAAGAGAGGATGAAACCAGGCTTCAGCAAGGGCTTTGGTTCTCTTTAATTTTTACAAAGCTGTCATTTTCTAAACTATGGAATGCAACAATTAAATTGAACATAGATCTTCCTACTCTGTCATTCTTATGAAGTTTTTTTCCAAGAACATGACCTCATTAATAACGTTTTACATTTTTCTTGTATTTAGCAATCACAGCTAGAAAACTACTAATTAGAAAACAAAAAACAAAAAAACATAAAAACCAACATACATAGAATCACAGAATCAAATAATTGTAGAGAACTCTAGAGATCATCAAATCCAACCCCCCTGCCAAAGCAGGATCCCTACATCAGGTTGCACAGGTAGGCATCCAGGTGGGTCTTGGATATCTCCAGGGAAGGAGACTCCACAACCTCTCTGGGCAGCCCGTTCCAGTGCTCCATCACCCTCAACGTGAAGAAGTTATTTTGCATATTGGTGCAGAACTTCCTATGCTCCAGTTTATGGCCATTTCCCCTTGTCCTGTTCCCACAGGCCACTGAAAAGAGGTTGGCCATGTCCTTTTGTCTCCCACATGTGATAATTTTTGTTTTCTGTTTTCATGTCTGAACTCAGAGTGGGAGAAAACGTGTTCAGACCATAAAGGATTTGATGATAATCTTCTTTGTGTGCTCATATATTTTTAGATTTTTCTTGGTTCTACACATCATCTCAAAGCTTGTATTTGTAATGCTGTTTTCCCTCTCTTCTGCTTTCTCATCTATGTCCAGTCTTTCTTTGTATGTCTCAAGACATAAAGCTTCAAGTATCTTATTGTTCCAGATAGGAAAAGTGTTCTGCAAACTCAGATGGAAGGGCTGGAAGGGATGTTCATTTATTAACAAGCTTTTTTCTAGCATAGGTTATATACGTACATTGTTCAATCAGTAAAATAAATTAAAATCACTGGAATTGTGGATACTGTAAGATGTACAAATTGCACATTTAAAACCTCCTTCAATATAACATCTACAAGGCTAAACTCATAGCTTTCATCTCTAAGAGAGATGCCTCTTCTATTAATTATATGCAATATTATTCCTAAACAATAAAAGATGCAATTATCTCAAAGTCCATTTTCAGTAGTTAAGTTGATGTAATATCCCCAGAGCAACAAGGCAAATCAACACAAACCAAATAAAACTGTGAATAAATATAGATCAACACTGTATATTTATATAGTAGTAATGCATTAAAATTACTTTTGCAAAATAACAAATTGTAGGCAATCTTCAGAATTCATATTCCATTCCTTTGGTCATCAACATTTGTTTAAATTATACTGCAAGCTTTCAATTTCTATATCTACTTGCAAAAGTGGCTGTGTTGGGTTAATGCAAAATCTCTTCTTCTAAGTACACAATAAAATTGTTTTTGTTAATTTATGCTTAGACTACAGTAGCATCTTGTAGAACAGTATAAAGAGAATTATCTATATGTTCTGTAAATTGTGAAGACTTGGTAAAATTGGGAAGCCCAAAGCACCCCCTCTATTGTAGCTACATTGCTTACTTAGACTGCCAAGATTCTGTGTCCACTGTACAAGACTGGGATGAACTGAAATATGTTTCTGTTAGGAACATGAATATGGCTTTGTAGACATTCAGTCACAATTTTTATAGAATTTTTACTTCAATGCCTAGCAAAATTCTGAAACAAGTTAATGTTAATAAATGAACATAAGAAGAAAGTAAGATCAAAGAGAACGAGATGTGTAAATAGAATTTTTTTTAAAAATTAATTTTACCTAAGTATGGCAGAAATAAAGATTAATTTTATATATTATTTATGCATTTGTAGTGTAAGAAACCTTAAATAGGAATCTCTAGCTTTTACTTTATGGTGCAATCAGGAATGTTTTCTTCTTGATCTAAAGATTTAAAGGAAGTAAAATGAAAATTTCTTCTGAGAAAAAAATTAAGTGTTATCAAAACTTGGACTATGATATACAAATTAAAATTAGCAATCTTATAGAAACAGATAAACATCTATCCATATATTTTATTCATGTATTGTTATAGACTTTGTCCTGGTTTTGGCTGGGATAAAGTTACTTTTCTTCATAGAGGCTCATATGATGCTGTGTTTCGGATTTTTTATGAAAATAGTGATGATAACAAAGTGTTTAGTCATTACTGAGCAGCACTTACACAGAATCAAGGACTATTATAATGAAATTGACCTGCCAATGAGGTGTCTGGGGGTGCACAAGATGTTAAGAGGAGACATAGACAGGACAGCTGATCCCAGCTGGCCAAAGAGATATTCCATGCTGCATGACAAGTGATTTAAGGAATACATCAATAGAGACCAAATTGCTTTGATCTACTTTAAAAGTTTTAAGTAAACTTCCAGAAAATAAAGATAAAGGGCAGACTATATCTTTAGAGATGGGATCACCCTATGATGCTTTGCAGTATTGCTCATACTTATTGCAGACTAAATAACCATTCCAAAGGTAGTTAATGAACTTGTAAACATAATTAAGTTCCATAAAAAAAAGGTACCAAATTAATCAGTAATCTGTAACTAGATGTTTTACAACAGTATCTTAATTACCCTGAAATGTGACTCTTCCAGAAAATTGCTGTGTTTTGTAAATTTAAACAGAAGTTTTCAATACAGAAGCTAGAAATCAGTATTCCAACAGTACCAGTACTGATTGTTTCACTCACATTTTGTAAGTAGACTTCAGTTACGTGAGACATTTCTCCACTTCCAAAAGATTAATGTTGCCAATGCTTCCAATCCCTTGTATTTATTAACTCTGTAATAGCAAGAATAAGGCCACAAAGCATTTCTACAATTGGGCAGCACCCAAGTATATTTTATGAAAACATACATTTCAATCTGTGTTTTTCATTTCCTATTTGGATCTAATATTGACTCATACATCTAAGGTCCCGATGGAACTCTGGGCACAGACAGGAAGTAAATGTTCTGAATTTCACATTTCACAAAATGAACACAAAATGTAGGAATTTTGACTACACTACAATCTATTGTAATTAGTGCATGTAGACACATGAAACATTGTCATAATGGCTACTTTGACACAGAATCACAGAATCACAGAATCACTAAGGTTGGAAAGGACCTATAAGATCATCTAGTCCAACCATCCACCTATCACCAATGGTTCTCGCTAAACCATATCCTTCATCACAACATCCAAACTTTCCTTGAACACCTCCAGGGTCGGTGACTCCACCACCTCCCTGGGCAGCCCATTCCAGTGCCTGACCACTCTTTCAGAGAAGTAGTATTTCCTAATATCCAGCCTGAATCTTCCCTGGCACAGCTTGAAACCATTCCCTCTAGTCACCACCAGTATCTGAAAGACTATTTGTATATAATTAAATTTACCTAAGTTCTGACATTTAAAATGTAGGTGATTATTTTTGGTTAGCTAAATAAAAATGTTTCTATGTTATTCCAGGCAATGTTACAAGTACAAACAGGTATAAAGCAAGACATCTGGGAGATCTGTTTTTTTATGGACCAGTAGTTACAATTAAGAGGAAGAGTTTGTGTTACTAACTCTAAGTTGTTATTTGGATTCTTGTAATAGATGATAGTTGTTTATATATGTCAGTGACATAGGTAATTCAAGTTCTCATAATAGGTCATTTAGATTTCATCAGTAAAATTAAGTACATGCTAGAGAGCAGATAATATGACCTAGTACAAGAGTGGGGTTTGACTGTGCAAATAAGTTAGTAATTATACATAAGACGCAAAAAAGCATTGAGGGTATCTGCACAGGACTGGTAACCATAGCACAGAAATTAAGATCTTCTACAGCCAGGTGGAAGTTTGGAAATTTACCTACAGTCTCCAGAAGTGACTGGATGTCTTCACGTAAAGAAGAGAATCCTATCTTAAATGTCTAATTTTGGATAAAGCTGAGCTGTCTAGGTTTTATTCACTTAATTTCTTATACATCTCTATTGTGTATCCCCAGACAACAGATCATCTTCTGAGTCTTAAATTTAGATAACTTGTAACTCTTGAAGACACCTACCCATAGGTCTATGTCAAATACCTTTAGAAAATATTAAAGCCAATCTTTTAAATAACAGTTTCTGTACTCTCCTCTCCTTCAACTCCTTTCCCTTGCAAGAACTCAGCAAAATGTTTCCCAAGAGTAGAATTCAGCTGACTGTATGCCATTTATTTTCAGATTCTCTCCAGTGTTTCACCTGACGATCCCAGAATGAAATAAAAGGTCAGTGCCATATCTGTCACACTTATATGAATATCCTTGATACCCTAATACATCTCAAATGACACTAGAGACTTATGTGTGGGCTGCTGAATCATGCCCTGTTAATCTTACCTCTCTTCTTCATTACCATAAAACATTAACATTCTTGTATGGCCTACACTGCTTTTATATATGTACATCACCCTAATTCTACATCATATTTTCATAAATATTTTGCAGTCTTTGCATAGCACATTGAAAAATTAGTAGTGTAAGATTTTTCTTCTATTTACTTAAAACTAAAATACGGAACTTCAGTATTAGATATGTACTGAAAAACTTTCCAATTTTAGATTATATCCACTACTAACCACTTCTTATTAAAATATTCACTGGTATCTAACTAAAATATGTCTGGCTATACCCTCAAAGATGCACAAAGTAGTGTTAAATAAGAATAGAAAAAATAATGTATAAACAGCTTTTCCATTTTTTGGGTATACATTTCACTTGGGCAAATAACTTGTTTGATGTTCTTTCTCTCGAGCATCATATTCTTCTAACCAACAGGTTTTCTCTTCGTTTGTTTTACTTTTTTTTTTATTATGTTTTATCCTTGTCTGTTAATAAGCCATAGAATATACTGATTATCAGTAAATCATTTGATTTACATTAAGTAAAATTTCTTCACAGAACAAGGAACTGATTCTTGACAAGGAATTTGGGAACTCTTGGGAACAAGGAACTTGATTCTCATTCAAAGAAGTGACTAATCAAATAAGATGTGAAAAATACATATAAGATAATTTAATTGAGAACAGTAAGCAGAAATTTTCTATTTCATTCCTTAATAGTAGAAGAAATTAAGGATCATCCACATAGTAGACAGGAAAGTTCATAAAAGAAAATTGAATTCATAATTTATCTGTAAAATTTATTACCCTCATTATAGTCAATATCTGGTCAGGATTAAAACTGTTTTGCAGGTAATGAAGGAATGCTTAGTATGGGATGAAATACAGAGGAAGAAAAAAAGTTTAAAATTAGAAGAACTTATACTCCAGAGTGCTAGGTATGGATTAGGCTATATCCTTTAAAATGCATATCATTGTACACCTGCTCTTCATAGATTCTGTCTATTTCTAAACTTTTTCAAAATCATCTGTTGCCCACCACACTTAGAGAAAGGTACTGAGCTACAAAGGGTAAACTACAAATGTTTTGAAAATTACTAAACTAGATGATTTACTATGTATTTAAAAACTCTATTGCATTTTGTCACAGATTTTTATTAGATGTAATGTGGGGTAGGATTCTCAAAATAGAACAAAAATTAAAAAATAACTTAACTGCAATTAAATTCCAAAAGCACTTTTCCAAAACAGATATTAATGTACATGCCAAACTTACATAGACTGTAATGTGGACTACAAGTACCTGTAACATAGTCACAAAGAAGATCAGGCTACCTTGACTTTTTTTTTTCCATTTGAATAGCCAAATTTTAGTATTTATAAACTACCCTGAATATGCCAGACTACAGTCTTCTAAATAGCTGTCATGGATAGTTACCAGTCTTGTAGGAAAACATTTAAAGGGGAGTCAGAGATGAACTGAGTCTCAAGGGACTAGTGCTGTTGATTTACTTGCTTCTCCAGACTCCGTCTGAAGAAAAAAAGTATATTTATTTTATTACTATTATCATCTTTGCTAATGCTTAGTAGAACACATTTCAGCCACAGTGTTTTGTATTGTCATGAGTTTTCAGAGAACAATCACAGCTGCTGGAGATATACCAAATCCACTTAGAATGTTCTGAAAACAACAACATTTTGAATTATCAGAAGGAGAACAAAAACAACAACACAACAACTTATTTGAAAATAAAATAAAGAAGAAAAAAGGGAGAAAGTTAATGTAGGTTCAGAAATGAATTTTAATACATAAACAAGAAATTTAATTTTCATAAATTTGCCACTTTTGTCTCCAAGAACTGCTTTTTGGTACCTGTTTTCTATCATGTCTTTATGATAAAATTTCACTGCTTCTTTGAGACTTATGGATCTATAATTAAAAGAAAATTTATTCATGACATGTCCTTTTTAAAAAAAAAAGTCTTCCAGAAACGTTTTTCAGATCCATTTTTAAGGTGAGCAGACATTGTTAGATATTTTATCAAGGAATGTGAAGTATAACAAGAAAGGATTCTATAGGTACATTAGTCAGAAAAGAAAGTTCAAGGGGAGTGTACTCTCCATGATAAATGAAAAAGGAGAACTGGCAACAATAGACATGGAGAAAGCTGAGATACACAAGTTCTTTACCTCAGTCTTCATTGTCAGTCAGGCTTTCTGCATCTCTCAAGTCCGTGAACCTCGGAGCACGGTTTGGAAGAGCAAAATACCTCCTGCTGTAAGTGAAGAACAAGTTCAAGACCACCAAGTGAACCTGAATGTGTACAAGTCTATGAGGTGGGATGACACACATCCCAGGGTCAGGAGTAAGGTATTTGCAAGACACTTTTCATGATAGTTGAAAATTCAGCATTTGCAAGTGGGGATGTAGCTCAGTGGTAGAGCGCACGCTTCGCATGTGTGAGGTCCCGGGTTCAATCCCTGGCATCTCCATTATCTTCTTGCAGAGATCAGTGATGCAAAATCCTTTCCGCTTCAAGATCAGAACATGTCTAAGGCTGCCTCATGAGGATCAATTTTCATGTGTCCCTCAGGCCACATGACGTTCATCCCAGCATCCTGCTTTAATGTGGATGCCAAGAACATTCTCCACCATGTTTGAAAAGCAGTGGTGTTTAAGTGAAGTCCCTGGTGACTGGAAAAAGGGAAACATCACTCAGTTTTTAAGAAATGGAGTAGGATTGACCAAGTGGACAAAAAACTGGACACAATCCAACAGCTTGCATGTGCAGCCCAGAAGGCAAACTGTATCCTGGGCTGCATCAGAAGAAGAATGGCCAGCAGGGAGAGGAAGGTATGATTGTTCCTCTCTACTCTGCCCTTGTGAGAACCTAGCTGCAGAACTGCATCCAGCAAAAGAACAATGCAGAGCTGTTGAAGCAGGGCCATAAGGATGATCAGAGAGCTGGAATAGAACATCACTCCTATGAAGAAAACTGAGGGAGTTGGGCTTTCAGCCTGGAGAATAGAATTCTCCAGGGAGTCCTCATTGCAGCCTTTCAGTATTTAAAGGGAGATAATAAACAAGATGAAGAAGAATTTTTATATAGGTAGATAGTGATAGGACAAGAGAGAACAGTTCTGAACTTAAAGAGGGGAGATTTAGAGTAGATGTTAGGAACACATTCTTTATTCAGAGGCACTGGAACAGGTTTCCTAGAGAAGCTATGAATGTCCCACCCCTGGCAGTGTTCAGTGCCAGTTCAAGTGGGACCCTGGGAAGCCTGATCTTGTGGATGGCAACCCTGCCCATGGTTGCCACCCATGAACTGCCAAGGTCAACTCTCTCTGAAAAACAAGATATTTGCTACAGCCACAAATATAACTTCCCTTAAAACTGTCAGAATGCTTTGTTCCATCCCAGGGTCATTCTTTGATCAGGGGCATTTTGGATCCCCAACACAATAATAGAGAACTAAAATAAAAGCTCAGGGCTTACTTGCATTTAAAACTCTGTTTATTGGAATTGCTTCCCAGTGAAAAGATCTTTAGCTTTTACAATTTTCTATAAAGACTTAGAAAAGTGTCAAGTCAAGAGCAGATGTGAGAATGTGTGGTTAAGTTTGTACATTTTCAACTCAAAATCTCCCTTGACACACCACTTACTGTAATTAGTATTTATAATAAGAAACGTTAAGAAACTTTATAGTTAACTTTTGATTTCACCAAAAATAGAGAACTCAATCATTTTGTGGTCACTATGCCCAAGACAGCTTTTGACCACCACAACTATCACCATTCCCTCTCCACTTGTAAACAGCAGGTAAATTGACTTGACTTGAGCAAGTTGATTGACTTGAGCTCTCCTAGTAATCCACAGAAATATGAGACAAGATTCAATGCTTAATTACAACATTTTGTGCAATTTGGATGCTAAGGAAGATCCCTGAGTTTCTTCTTTAGAAGGACATGGGACTTCAGTAAGTCTTGTGATAGTGTAATGACCCAAAGGGCCTGCAGGTTACTATATTACTATCAGAAAAGCAAGAACAAGACTTCAACAGCAATAATAATCAATATTAGCAGCAAGTTTATATTTTAATATTGCAAGTTACTACAAAATTACCATTAGTAAAGCATTAAATATTATTATCATTGATATGTATGAATACATATATATACCTTTATATATGTATATTCAAAGTGTTATTGGTACAGTGCTGTTCTGGTTTCAGCTGAGACAGAGTTGATTTTTTCTTTATAACGTCTGGATCACCAGTTATCTTTTGGCCTAACCTCATGTGGTTGCATAAAGTGATTGTTCCGTACTATTCTCAAACTCACTGCCTGGTATTTGGGGCTCTCCTCTGCAAGAAAATAAATGTGAATTTGACTCCCTAAGGTGGTAAGTACACTCATATGTCATTTTGTATGACTGACTTTATTTTTTTTTAAATTGGGACTTTAATAACGTGTTTGTATTTTCTATTTTATTTAAGAACTGCTAGCCCTTCTTAGGCTGGAAGTCTTGGAAAAAGAGTTTCCTCTTGCAGTATGGAGTACAACTTCTTTCAAGCTGAGAGAAAAATTCAAGAAGAAAATTGCTTCTAGCCATATGTTGTCACTTCAGAATGCTCAAGCCTGGCTTGATTTAAGTTCCTCTATACTAAAAGGAAGAAAACATAAAGAACAGAGGTTTATGCTTTTTTTTTTTTTTAATTTTACTATTATTATTGTTGTTATTTTAGTATCTACTTGAAACAAATGTATTCTAGCTACTGAAGGTGAAGATGAAAACAAAATGTGCTTTAAGAAAATAGTGTAACAAGTGATAAATAAACTCTAAAACTGTGTCGTCCAGGAACCAGAATAAGAAGCTGAAACTTTAAATAAAGAGTTGATAAATAGTTAAAAATATTTTTTTTTCATTTTCCAAACCATATAATTTTTTTTCATTTGTTTAATTAATTAAATTAATAACTATTTTTTTTTCTGATTCCCTTCACGTACTGTATCTGCATTTTCTTCTTCAATCAATGTATTGCCAGTTAGGAGATTTAAATAACAATATTCATATCTAGTGACAAAGCAAGCTGCAGAACTCTAACTAGGGAAGGCTATAGGGCTTGACCCAGCATATGCATTTTTTGAAATAAAAGTCGAACTATGTGCAGCTGAGTTGACAAATACTCAAAGTACATTGGAGCAGTAATTCCACAAGTAATTACTTTCTGCAGTGAAAAACATAGTTGTCTTCTACCAAATACAGTATTACTATAGCATCTGGTTGTATTGACACTGCCAATTACATACCATTCTAATATACTTGTAATTCACTCATATGTCCAGTAGGCTTCTGTTATACTTGCCCAAATCAATAATTAATCAAGGCTGTGTCATTTTCAATAAAGTCCTTGTGCTTTTTCAATCACAAAGCAGTAAAGACATGTCAAAGTTTATTCTACAATGTATTCTTTCAGATGACACAAAAAACATTCAGTTCCTTTCAATGGAAATGCTTTCCATCTCTGCTGTTAACATTCTGCAGCACCTGTTTTCTTTGTCCAGTTAAAAATTCCTCTAACAAGCAGACTATCATTCCATATTTAAAACAAACTATGCAATCTCACAACTTACAAGTGATTATGTAATCATTTCTGAGGCTGAGCAGCTAAGAGTCTGGAAATCTTCAAAGATATATATGTAATTTTATAAACTGCAATGATAGGCTGTACTCAGCTTATGCGACAAGGTTTTGGTAGAAGGGGAGCAGCAAGAATGACCTCTGTGATATGAGACCAGGAGATGCCCCTATGTCAAACAGCTAGTTCCAGGTGGCCCCAAAAGAAACCCACTACTGGACAAAGCTGAGCCAATGGGTAATATTGCTTGCACCTCTGTGCTGACATAATTACAAAAGGCTAAAAATTTAAGAAAGACTAAAAAAGAATGCTAAAAAAAGAATGCCAAACTGGCTAGTAATATATTCTAGGTAAAACTGTCAGTAATATTTTAAGTCATTTATGAAACTATTGCTTTTCTGTAGCTCACTGAACTTCCTGAGATAAAGTAGCAAGAGCTACTGATGTGCAAGACTTGTTAGGAGTGGGAAAAAAAAAAAAAAAAAAAAAAAAAACTGTGAGAGATCTCTGCAGATACCATGGTAGGGAAGAAATGAGGAGGAAATGCATTAGGTGTCAGAGCAGAGATTCCCCTGGAGAAGCTCATGGTGTAGCAGGTTGTCCAAGTGCAGCCCATGGAGAATACCAAGCTGCTGCAGGTAGATGCACCCTGAAGGAAGATATTGTTAATGGAGAGCCCTTGCAGGAGCAAGCTCCTAGCAAACATTTCAACTCACAAGGATACGGGTAAGAACTATGGCCCAATAGAGACACACACTGGAGCACTTTGTTCTGTAAGGAGTGCATCCTACGGTATGGTTTCATACTGGTGCAGATCTTGAACTGCAGCCTGAGGGAAGAACTCCCTTCGGAACAGCCCATGATGAGCTGCATTTCATGGGAAGGATTGATGCCAGAGCAGGGGAAGAGCACGAGGAGGAAGACAGATAGATGTTAAGATTTATTTTTCCCTCTGGATAAATATATAATGAAAAAAGCTTACACCACTGTATACTGATGTACTAAGTGAACCTATGAATTACTCCATAGATTCCTACAGTTTTGTTTCAGAACAGATGACTGAGTTAGAGTAGGGAAAGTGAGAGTTTGTGCTGAAATGGTCAGCTCAAGTACTGAGAAATAAGAAGGATGTATTTGGGCAATGAAAGCAGATTATTCTAACTGTAATTACCATTTAAGAGTCTCTCCCTTTTCATACTAGATATATCTATTTGCATTCACATGACACTATAAATAATTTCTTCTCATCTCTTGAAGAGTTCAAAGCTGTGTAACATGCATGTGTCTATCTTAGTCTTTGAACTTGAAAGCTGTTTTACAATGTCATTAACTTTTCCTGTCACAAATGTCAAGTTGCATTAAAAATGAAACAACCCATTTCCTTTAAAGTGAGGTATTCGTTGATTTGAAAAAGGAAAAAATTGATCCTACAGTGAAACAGAAAGAGTATTATCTGAGTGTTTTCAGATATGAAAATGCATGAAATGTTTGGAATAACATTTTCAGTCTTCAAGTTCATATTATTTATTGAGATCACAAAACAGACAAACAAACAAACAAACAAAAAACATGGAATCATAGAATCATAGAATGGTTTGGGTTGAAAGGGACCTTTAAGACCATCTAGTTCCAGCCCCCTACTATAGACAGGGACACTTCCCACTAGACCAGGTTGCTCAAAGCCCCATCCAGTCTGGCCTTGAACGCTTCCAGCAAGAGGGCATTCACAACCTCTCTGGGCAACCTGTTCCAGTGTTTCACCACCCTCACAGTAAAGAATTTCTTCTTAACATCTAGTCGAAATCTACCCTCTTTCATTTTAAAGCCATTTCCCCTTGTCCTGTCGCTACCTGCCCTTATAAAAAGTCCCTCTCCAGCTTTCCTTAGGCCCCCTTCAGGTACTGGAAGACAACTATAAAATCTCCTTGGAGCCTTCTCCTCTCCAGGCTGAACAGCCCTAACTCTCTCAGCCTGTCCTTGTAGGGAAGGTACTCTAGCCCTCTGATCATTGTCATGGCCCACCTCTGAACCTACTCCAACAACTTCATGTCTATTTTGTGTTGGGGGCCCCAGAACTGGATGCAGTACTCCAGGTGGGGTCTCATGAGAATAGAGTAGAGGGGCAGAATCACCTCCCTCGACCCAATGGTCACACTTCACTTGATGCAACCCAGAATATGGTTGGCCTGCTGGACTGCAAGAACACACTTTAATCAACCGACACTCCCAAATCCTTCTCCTCAGGGCTGCTCTCAAGCCATTCTCTGCCCAACTTGTATCTGTGCTTGAGATTGCCCCGACCTAGTGCAGGACCTTGCACTTGGCCTTGTTGAACTCCATGAGGTTGGGACAGGCCCACCTCTCAAGCCTGTCCAGGTCCCTCTGGATTGTATCCCCTCCCTCTAGCTTTTGATATAAAGTACCACTCAGCTTGGTATCATCTGCAAACTTGCTGAGGGTGCGCTTGATCCCACTGTCCATGTAGCCTACAAAGATGTTAAATAGCACCTGTCCCAGCACTGATCCCTGAGAAATGCGACTTGTCACCTGTCTCCACCTGGCATTGAGCCATTGACTGCAACTCTCTTAAGAGCAACCATCCAGCCATGAATTATCTATGTATACACCTTTGTGTTATTTTGAAGAGCATGGATGCAATGAGTATCATACGAGGAAAGGGAAAAAACATTTTATATTATTAAAAAGCTATTTTGCTGCTCTGCATTTTCATTTCAAAAATGAACGAAAAAAAAAAGATGATTTATTTGGTTCAGAGCTGTTGCGAAGATACACTTATTCACACATATTATGCATTATTTTGTGCCCGTCAAAGGCAAAAATAATGTACTGAGTATCTATAGTGGATGGAGTGGAGCTGTGTTGTATGAGTGCATTAAAAAATCATTCTTTCATATCTGATGCATATTCCTTCTTAAATATTACTGACATGCATGGTCCTAGAGTGACAGATAGTACACTGACTATAGCTATTCGTACTGACATGGCAAGAAGTGGCCAACCAAATCTAAATTGTGGTCAAAGCACAGAGGCCTGAAAGTTTATCCTGTGAAATTCCAGTTAAAGACTAAAATATTAATTCCTCTTGGATTTAGTGATGGCAAAGAAGCTTAGATTGCCCTACTGCAGTTGCTCGTGTAAATGTTTCCTGTGCTGAAATAAGAAAAAAAAGTGGATACATAGAAATATATATATATATATATTTGATAATAATATAGGCATGAAGAGTATGTTTCTATATTAAAGTTGCTAGAATCTCAGACAGATAGATCCTGACATGTCTTACATACTTGTAATTTTCCTTCATAATGTTTTCTCTGTGATTCTCTGTCCCAATATGAAGTGTGTATTTTGTAAACTGTCTAGTCACTGTTTAAGCATCATATTTTCCTTGAAGGAGAGCTTGCAGTTCTGTATACAATGCACTGATCTCACACTTCGAGAAAATCATGGGGAATTCTCTGAGGACATCAGCCCCCAGAGCAATTTGTTTTCAAGGAGAAGAACTGTGCGTCTCCACTTTTAATAAAATGAATGAAGAATCAGGCCTTGGATCATATATGGTATACCCTTGAAAATGAAACAAAAGGCCAGACACATAGTAAATCTCAGATTTGTTGTTGTGGTGGGAGCCATAAATAATCAGCTACAATCACAAGCAACACTTGAGTCAGTCAAGTCTCCCATGAAGAAAGGAGAGTCAAAGTAAGAACCTTACTTTCTTTTTTTTTTTCTTTTTTTTTTCCCAACTAAGTTTTAATTCAAACTATGATGATAGTAAGTAAAAGCAGTAGCATTCAAAATATTAATATAGGAATGTAAATAATGATTAAAATAATTGAATTAATGATTAAAAATAATGTAAGTTAATTAAAGCAGTTTATAGTCTTCTGTTATGTCTTCAGAAAATTCATGTAACAACTAGCTACCTCTGAAAAATAATATCAAATTTAATGTCAAGAAAAGAATATGACTTGGACAAACAGCCATGCTCACGTGTTATCAGCTGTGGTCAATCATCTGCAACTGATCTGCATATGTATCTTGATTAAAATTCATTAGTTCTCAGAGTTCTAATTGCTTCCGTTGTTTTGTCTGAAATCAAGAGCTAAAATGAAAGCAAAAGGACCCATAGCAGAACGTTACAGAACAGAATTTGTTAATCAGATGGACAACACGTTCATCAGATGATGAACTGAAAATATTACTGGCCACTTCTCTAGGAAGAGAAAATTTGTCCTATTTTTCTACTTGATTCATAACAAACTTTACACTGTGTTTTTAATGATATATTTTTTTCTTTTCTTCCTTTCCTTCTCTTAGTGCTATTAGTTGAAATACAATAGTATTGCTGTTTTTTATATAATTTTCATTAAAAATAATAATAAAACTTTGTAACCACAGTCACTTCCATAATTAGGGCTGTGAAGAATCTTAAGCTAAGACTGACATTTTTTTTTCCTGATTTGAAGTCATGGTTATTTTTCCTTGATTCTATTTCTCTGTTGAATTTTCTGCCATCAGTAAAGCATCAGCTGTTTTGTTATTTGTGCTATAATAATATAACAGCTGTTTAAATGATGATTATAGTACTATACTGAAGAACTGTGATGTAGAATTG
Source organism: Pavo muticus (assembly GCA_016647715.1). Classification (NCBI taxonomy): domain Eukaryota; kingdom Metazoa; phylum Chordata; class Aves; order Galliformes; family Phasianidae; genus Pavo; species Pavo muticus. The sequence goes on along the minus strand of JACDJE010002430.1, from coordinate 178,163 downwards.
AGGATTCAGTGTAATCACTGAATGAGATGTGAAAGAGATGAGTGAAAAACAGTAAAATATTGTGGAAATTTTGTTTGTTTTGTTTTTAAGGCTTGAAGATTACTATTCCTCTCAAACTGGAAATAGCAGACACTTGAGATCTGCAAATGGAGCAGCAATTATAAAGTCCAGCACTAAGGCTTGATTCTAATACTCTTGAGTTAATCATGTAAAAAATTCTTAACAATAATTACTCTTATGAAGAATGCATTCTTCTTTTGTGAAATTAGAACAGTTCGTTTAACATTGTGGAAAAAATATATGGGAAAATTCTTTACAATATTAAGAGTACCTCTTCTACTCAAAAACAGATCTCTTTGTAGTAAACCTCATTAAATTTTACATACAAAGAAGAACTAGAACACTGCAAAAGGTATCATAATTCTGAATCAAAATGCATTTAATTTTGACTTAGTCTAGTTACGTAAGGAAACAAGTCATAAAAGAAAGAAAAGATTGATGGATGGAGGAGGATGTGTGTGTCTGTATAACAAAAAATTCCCTCTCAATCTGGAACAGAAAAAAAACCCACACAACAGAGTTGGATTGAAAAATAAGAGGATACAAGATACTGAAACAAAATAATTTCCTACAATACTATTGCTTGTTCTAAGAATTCTACAATTCTTGAGAGACAGACAAGTTTACTTCTATCTCTTTTATTTATTCTTCCATGTCCATATATTGATATATTTGGCAAAAGGATGATGAATGTTTGCATACAGTTAAATCAAAATTAAAGTCCAGTCACACAAATAAGTTTGACAGCTTTAAGATACAGATCTCACTCTGAAAGTAATGTCTATTTATTTTACTTATTTTTGTCCATATATTTCCATGGAAAATACAACAGATACAGAGAGCACAATAACACTAATTGATAGAACAGTTTCTCAGATACAAAACATTATTTTTTCAATATTAACTATATATTTTCACCAGAAATAAACAAGTGTTTGTGTGCTGTTCTCATAAAAATCTGCACTGATGAAGGTGACCCAACATTTCACAGTTACTATGACGGCACTGTTGCTAGGAAGATGTTGCCCATGCTATTTTTCATTGGCCCGAAAGATGTAAGACAGAAGGTACCAAATATGGGCCATGTGGTATGTGTGGTAGGACAGTTCAGCTAAGATTGCCGATGGGCTCCATGGTCTTCAAACTAGTATGGGGCCTGGCATTATCATACTGCAGGGGAAAGGTTGTCTTCTTCTCTGGCCTGACTCTGGAAGTTTGAGCTTTCAGCTTAGTCAGCATTGCATTGTGATGGTCAGAATTGATGGTTTCTCCAGGTTTTGGGAAATCCAGAAAGATCACCCCTTCCCTATCCCAAAAGACAACGCACATTACTTTACCCACTGAGGGATGCATCTTGACATTTTTCAGTGTGGAGAATTCATGTTGCCACTGTATGGACTGCTGTTTTGATTCCATCTCATAGTAGTGACACCACATTTCACCACCAGTAATGATGCAATCCAGAAAACTGTCCCTTTCAGACTCACGTTTGTTCAATAGGTCCTGACAAACTTGAAAATGGTGTTATTGCTGATCCTGTGTGAGCATTTGTGGTACCCACTTGGCACAAAATTTGTGATTTTCCAGCACTGTCACCATCATTTCCAATGCAGTGAAGTTGATATTCAGCTCTGTACACAGTTCGCTGGTCTTAATCTGTTGATTTGTGTAGAGAGCTAATCGAGGCACTATTCATTTTGTGGTGTGGCAGTTGTGCACGCCCCTCCAGAACATGGCTTGTTTCTCACACTACTATTACCACTGCTGAAATGCACCACCCACCACCTCACTGTGCCCATATCCATTGTTTTGTCTCCATAAAATTTCAGCAACCGTCAATGAATGTCAATGGGTGCAGGTTTTTTTCTGCATGGAGGAATTCAGTTATGCACCTTCATTTCATACACACTTCCATGTCAGATATCATTTTGTCAGTCTGCAGCTCTTCTGCCATCTGTCACATGGCGACAAAATCTAACAGTGTATTAGTGGGAATGTTCTATCTCTATTGCTGTACCACTAACATCCACCTCTAGCATTGTGAGTCAACATAATAAAATAGGAGACTTTACTTCTAGAACAGCTCTCATGTACATATCAAGAGTGCAAAAGAAGTCTCTTAATTTTTGTTGGATAGCTCAAGCACCTAAAATTCTCAACATTTTATCATCTTCTCAAAATATTGATTTTTCTATAGTTTCCCTTTGTGATATGGACATTCTGTTGACCCTAAAAATGCAGTAATGGGATAGTCATATTACAGGAAAAATACACAAGTATCTTAGACAGCTTTAATTAATAAAATATTATTCAGCACATTAATATACTGAAGATTTTCTATTTCTTTTTGTAAAAGTGTGTATTACTGTAGTAAGTATGATACTTACAAAACATGAAGAATAAAATGTGAATAGCCAAAAAAAGAACATTTCTAAAGCAAGCTAGACTATTTACTGAAAGCAGCATATACTAGGAGGTAGCTTTTAATATTTTGCTAAAAGAATAAAATAATAAAAAAAAAAAGTATGAGTTTCAAAAAGCACAGCCATTAAAAAAAATTCATTATGATGTATAGAGACAGGAGTATGCCAATGTGTCATCAAAACAAACTGAGTTATCTTTGATTGAGAAGAGACATTGGATGTGAGTCCTGGCCTCTCAGGTCAGAAGTGGATAGGTGAAATAGGAAATTCCAGAAAAAAAAAAAAAAAAAAAAAAAAAGCCTTTTTGGCATTCTGTATTACATGATTAAAGCTTTTCTGGATGAACATACTGTTCACAATGTTTTTTAAGCCACTAATTCCCTATTTTACTTATTTGAGAAGTCTAAGTATTGTAATTTGAGAACTGAATTCTATGCTGAATTCAGATATGAAGAAGTAGTTGCACCTTGCAAGAACAGTGAGATTTCTCTGTTTAATGCACAAGCTAGCATGGCCTCATATTCACAGAATCATAGAATCATTTGAGTTGGAAGGGACGTTTAAAGGTCATCTAGTCCAAATCACCTGCAATGAACAGGGACATCTACAGCTACATCAAGCTGCTCAGAGTCTCGTTCAGCCTGACCTTGAATGTCCCCAGGAATGGGTATTGCGAATTGAAGGCCTTTTGTCTGCAATGGGAAACCAGCAGACAAGTGAGAAGGAGGAGTTAACTGATTGAGATAAGGAGAAAGATATTTTACTAAAAATGTTAAAGGAATGTGATATAATACAATATAAAAGGAATCAAGAGTAGTAAGTCACACAAACAGGAAAGAGAAAGTATCTCCTAACCTTGTGACTACCTCCGATAGAGCAGAAAGAGAGAAGACCACATCACTTCCTTCCCAGAAGCCAAGGGAGAAGAAATGGAGCACTCTGGGAACTGTAGTTCCTTACCGGCCATCTCAATTCCATCTGTGCATTGCACGGTGTCATGATATGGAATAGCTATGGAAAACCATGAAAATGGGGCATTTTCCACTTCTCTGGGCAGCCTGTTCTATTGCTCACCACTCTCATTTTGAAAAGTTTCTTCCTTATGTCCAGTCTAAATCTCCCCTCTTTTAGTTTGAAACCATTTCCCCTCATGCTATCACAACAGACCCTGCTAAAGAGTCTGTCCCCTTCATTCTTACAGTCCCTCATTAGGTACTGAAAGGCCACTATCATGTCTTCCTGGAGCCTTCTCTTCTCCAGACTGAACAGCACCATGTATTTCAGCCTGTCCACACAGGGGAGGTATTTCATCCCTTGGACCATTTTTGTGATCCTCCTCTGGATACACTCTAACAGGTCCACATCTCTCTTGCACTAAGGGCTCCACATCTGGATGTAGTACTCCAGATGAGGTCTCACCAGCACAGAATAGGGGGGAAGCATCGCCTCCCTTGACCTGCTGACCAAGCTTATTTTGATGCAGCCCAAGATGCAGCTGGCTTTGTGGTCTGCAAGGAGACATTGCTGGTTCATGTGCAGCCTGCCATCAACCAGCACCCTCAAGTCCTTTTCAGCAGGGCAGTGCTCTATCCTTACACCCCCTAGCTTGCACTGATAATGGGGGTTGCCATGACCCAGGTGCAAGACCTTGCACTTGGATTCATTGTACTTTATGAGGTTCACCTTCTTAAGCCTATCTAGGTTTCTCTGAATAACATACCATCCCTTGACCGTGTTGACTGCACCACACAACTTGGTGTCATCCACAAGCTTGTTGAGCGTACAATTGATCCTGCTGTTTATACCATTGATCAATATGTTAAAGGAACTTGTCCCAGTACTGAACCCTGAGAGACATAATTTGCCACTGATCTCCAACCGATTATTGAGCTATTGACCACCACTCTGAATACAATCTCCCAACTGAGTCACCAGTTCCCTCAGGGCTCTGGGATGCCTTTCCATTGGGACCTATAAACTTACGGATATTATTAATACTACTTACCAAAAGTTCTCTATAGGAAGACATACAAATACCCATACCCAATGCTTTGCTGAAGGACAAGGTACAACATGGTATGCTAAATCCTGACATCAGATCAGAAGAAATATGAAGTTTGAACTCATATGAACTCATTCACATGCGGGCAAAAACTGGAACATAAATGGGCAAAGGATAATGAATTCCAGCTTTAGTACCAGCTAATTACTGTTAGTTCATTTCACCTGAATATGTGAATGTGGCCTTCCAGTACTTGAAGGGAGCTTATTAACAGGATGGGGAATGGCTGTTTATGAGGGTAAGTAGTGACAGGACAAGGGGGAATGGTTCTAAACTGAGACAGGGGAGGTTTAGGCTAGATATTAGGAGGAAGTTTTTCACACAGAGGGTGGTGACACACTGAAACAGGTTGCCCAAGGAGGATGTGGATGCCCCATCCCTGGATTCATTCAAGGCCAGGCTGGATGTGGCTTTGGGCAGCCTGGTCCAGTGGTTGGTAACCCTGCACTCTGCAGGGGGGTTGAAACTAGATGATCTTTGAGGTCCTTTTCAACCTAGGCCATTCTACGATTCTATGATTCTATGAATATACTCAATGGGATTAAGAAAACATCATGATATAGATATCAGAGGCATTACATTTTTCCCATGATGCTACAAAGAACCAATTCAGACTCTAGTATCTGTATCTCACAAGATTCTTGAAACCTTTTCTTTATTCCTGTACTCCAAAAGTTATTTTGTTTGTCTGAAGGACAGTCACAATGGGTGATCTTATTACAGCAATTTTCCAAGAAAAGAACCTATGACCAAGGATTGCCCTCCAAAGCCAAACATAATTGAGGGTATGAAGATTTTTTTTTTTTTCCATCAGGTTTTCTATATAAAAAGAATTACAAAGCTAGTAATAATCCCTTTTGTGTCAGTGCTGTTTCTGTTCTATTAAATCTTGGTCAAGCTTCAGAACTCTAGGCTTTTTGAAGCAGTATTTAAAATCACTTCTAATGGTGCTGCTTTCTCTAAAGCTTATCACTGCAGTAGGTACTTTTAGACACAACAGATTTCTGACATTTATTTATTCTTCCCTTGCCTAGTCTTTGATTAATATTCTACCTTCATAAAAGTAATTTTCCTCTCATCAGTCTGCTTTTTCACCATTTTAAAAGTGATTTTACATGTCTTTTAAAAAAAATTAACTTTTTTTTCCCCCAGCATATATAAAATACCGAAGCACTTACAGAATAAATTCTATTTTTCAAGGCTAAGATAAATTCTGGAGACGTTGTGGAGAGAATGAGGTAAGTAGGCAGACGGTTAGTTTTGCTTTATAAATTTTGTAGAACTCAGTTCCTTTAGCACCTGTCATAATCCTTCAAGACATTTTAAGAGTTTAATAAAACAAAAATAAAATATCTATGTGGCAGTTCATTTGCTCCTACCATTCCAAACAATCATGTTTAGTAATTTCTATTTCACAGCTGAATTTGAAGGGGGAAAAAAAAAAAAAGTTGCAGCTAAGCTCTGGTTTTTCTTACTTAAGTAATTAGCATTTTGTTTAAATGATAGACTCAAGTGACACTGTAAGAGCTTAGTTCTTTTCATGGAAGATTCAATAGGCAAAATTTCTGGCTTCCTAGAATCATGAGATAAATACAAAGTACAAAAAATCTCTCTTTTATTTTATTTTATTCTTTATTTATTTATTTTTCCACTTTAAATATTTTATGTTTAATCGTTGGTAAAAGAATTCCAAACCTGTCAGGCTCACAAATCACTTCTGTCTTTTCACTGTCATCTGTTTTAAAAGGTTTACAGTTTATTCTATCTACACCCCTTTACACAAACAGCGCTCGAGGGCACTGCAAGTTCTAATCTTTTACTTCAGCTAGGTATTCCTCTCTTTTTTTATGGCTACTAAGTCTAAGTCTTCTTGTTCATTCCCATTTGAGACAAAATTTCAAGTTTCCAAGCACAAGCATATTAGAAAGAAACAAAGTTGTGTAAACACAGACATTGTTCTGAAATAAAAGATATTCTAGATATGAGAATCAAGTCCACAGATTTGAAGCATAAGATTTTGGATCAACAAAAATGCCCCACACTGCATAAGATGACTCTGATGTTTAAACAATTGAATCTTGTGCATTTTTCAATAAATTGAAAGCTGTTATTATGAATTTTCCAGAGTATAATTTAAGTTAAAAGATGCATAGCATATAGCTTTGCCTTTTTTTCTTTTCCTTTTCCCTTGCTTTTGCTCTCTTTCTTTTTCCTTTTTCCTCTTTTTTTTTTTTTTTTCTTTTAATAAGTTACCATTATTTGTGGAATGATCACAAATCACAGAACCATAGAATAATGTTGGCTTTTTTTCCTTTCTTTCTTATGATTATAAGGAATTTTCTGAATTTCAGTGTGTTCTTGTTGACTTTTGTCCAGTCACTGGATATCTCTAAGAGCCTGGCTCCATCCTCTTGGTACCTTCCATCCAAGATTTATGCATGCTGATAAAAATCACCTGGAGCCTTCTCTTCTCCAGGCTGAACAACCACAGCTTTCTCACTTTTACTTTATATGAAAGATGCTCATGTTCCTTAAATATCTTTGTGACCCCTTTACTTGACACACTGTGCAGTGGCTCCTCGTCTGTTTTTATTATGGGGAGCCCAGAATGAAATACGGAACTCAAGATGTGCCTTATCAGTGCTGAGGAAAATCACACAGAATCACAGAATTGCAGAGGTTGGAAGATACCTCAGGATATTATTGAGTCCCACTCCTCTGCTGAAGCAGGTTCTCTACGATTTATTGCACAGGTAGGCATCCAGATCGGTTTTGAATATCTCTATAGAAGGGGACTACACAACTTCTCTGGGCAACCTATTCCAGTACTCCGTCACCCTCACCATAAAGAAGTTCTTCCCCGTGTTTGTATGGAACTTCGTATGTTCAACTTTTAGGCCATTACTGCTTGTCCTGTCACTATGCACCACCAAGAAGAACTTGGCCTCATACATTTGCCTTCCACACCCCTTTAGACATTTGTAAATGTCTAATCAGATCCTCCCTCAGTCATCTTTTCCCCATATTGAACTGACCCACTCTCAACCCTCAACCTTCTGTCAGTACTCCTCCAGGATGTCTTTAGACTTCTTTGTGGCAACGTCATATTATAGGCTCACAATCAGCTTGTTGTACACCTGAGACCTCAAGTTCTCTGCAAATCTGCTTCTAGTTTGGCAGTCCCCAGAATATACTGGTGCATCCCCAAGTGTGAGAATTTGTATTTTTCTTTGGTGAACTTCATGAGATTACTGTTGACCAATTTCTCCACCGTCAATGTCACTTTCAAGTGCCATACGCCCATCTAGTGTTTTAGCATACTGGGACTGTATGACAAAGTTTTAGTAGCAAGGGGATTGCAGGGGTGGTCTCTTTGGGAAGACTCCAAACTACTCCAGAAGAAACCTATTACTTGCCAAAGCTGAACCAATGACCAGTGATGGTTGCACCTCTGTGATAACAAATATAAGAAAGGCTAATAAATGCTGTGCAGCAACATCTGGGAGAGAGAAGTGAGAAAATGTAGAGAGAAACAGTCTAGACACCAAGATCAGTAATGAAGAAGGGGAAGGAGGTTCTCCAAGTGCCAGAGAAGTTTTCCCTGCAGACCTTGGTGTATCACGACAGAAAAGTTAGATATCCACAGTGTAACCTGTGGAAGAACACATGATGTAGCAGGTAGGTGTGACTTGAAGGAGGCAACAGCCCATGGAGAACTTGCTGCAAGAGCAGACCCTGGGCTGGAGCTGCAGCCCATGTAGAAAAGACCACAGAAGAGTAGGTAGTCTGGCAGGAGCTGCAGTCCATGGAGGACTCATTCAGGAGCAGTCATTTCCTGAACTGCTGCATCCAACTGTACAGACCCTTGCTGGAACAGTTCTTGAAGAACTGCTGTCTCTGGGAAGTGTCTCGCTCCAATTTATAGGAGGGAAAGGTGATTCTTTTAATATATGTATACCCTATGGTGAGATTAAGACACAGTGGATCAAATGTTAGCCTGAACAGTTTATTACAAATCCTAATCATTTAGGGACATGGGGAAGGGAAGATGGGTGATAGAAAAGATAGGAAATAAAAGCTAGGAGTCTTTGTAGGAAGCAAGAGAGAGATAGTCATCACCACGGATTCCAACATTGCTCGTAGTTCAGACATCAGTAGTGATGATTCATCAGAAGTAGTTGTTTGGTTGACAACGACTACTTCCAACAACAGTACAAAATTATTTATAAGTCCAAAGTGGTCAAGTCAGCTCTCTTTGGAGTGGCAGCTTCTGGATTTGGGATCTCTGCAGAAACTCCTTTGTTCCCATCTTCCAGGCCGTGATAGCAGATAAGAGGGAGAAGGGAGGTGCCCACCTGCATCCTGTTTTTCACTGTATACAATGGTACGATTCCCCAGTCTCTCATACCATGCTGGAGTTATTTAGTCACAGGCCAGATCTTCCGCCAGTAAACACTTCTGAGCACTCTCTTCCAAAGGCAAACAGCTCCAAAGAAATGATTTCAAATGTAAAACTGTCCACACAGTGATGTCAACTGCCACACAACAACGTCCACCTCTCATCTCCTAGATAAGTCAGAGTCTTATTGCAAGAAATGCCTCAGAAGGCAAGATTTGAACCAAAAATAAAGAAGGGTTCAGACAGGAATCTCACACTGGATCAGTTTTTGAAAAACTACATTGTGTGGGAGAGCATCCACTCTGAGTGAGGATGTAAGAGCACCAACAATAAACTGCTATGAACTAATTGTGACCTCTATTCCCATCCCTTGCACAACTTGGAGGGAGGAGATAGAATAAAGTAGATGGGAGGAAAGTGCTTTTAGTTTTCTTTTAGTTTCTCACTCCTCTACTCCATAGAAAATAGATCATGGAATGAAATTTATTTAATTTTTAATGACATTAAGATACATCTACATCTAAGCAAAAGAAAAAAAATCTGCAAAGAATAGAAGCCCATTGAGAATGGACATGCAGTGCAAATTTATATAAGAAACTGCATGGCTCTTTGCAGTATTATTTGAGTTCAATTTCATCCATGTCTTTCTACAAAGGGTCTAAACACAGATGCTATGCTAAGGGAACCACCTGAGTAACACGAGATATGTCCATATCTTTGCAAAAGGTTTGAGGTTTGCTTTTAATACCTACCGAGTAAAATAATTCTTGAATTGGTCCTAATGGATAAAGGTTTTCTTTTAAGTATAAAAAACATCTGTCTCCTGGATATTAGATTGCAATACATTAAACGGTATGTGAAGAGTTCATCTGAAGTGATAGTTTCAAAAAATACGTATTGGCTCAGATGCTGTCCTTTAACTAAAGTATAGGTGCCATGTTTTCATATAGACCAAATGTAGTCCTGTGATAAACGTTTCTGTAATTTTCACTATCAAAAGATAATCTGAATTTTTAAAGGGCCTCTTATAATGGAAGCATGTTACATCTCAGAATCATTTGTTAGCTAAATAAAGATCATTTATTGCTAAATAAAGATCATGATGATCATTTCTGCTAACTCATTCCCTACTAACAGATGTTTGGAGCATACAGTGAAATGTTCCAACTAAAAAAAACCCATGAACTGCATTTTCCATCAGCTTATCACTCTCTTCCAGAATACAGCAATTTGTTTTTCTGCTTGGATATCTGAGAATCCAATTCTCTTTTATGTTTATTAGGAGTTGGAATTTAATCTCTAGAGGAGAACTGTAAGAGGTAATGAATGAACTCACGAGACTGTTACTACCACATGAAATAAACTAAGGGTGGGTATTGAAAGACAATGTCAGGACAGAAAGGTCAAGGAAAAGTCACAAACCATTGATAGTAGTTGATAGTAACAGGAATCACCTGGGAAAAATCTTTGAGTGTTTTTTACCTTTTATATTCTCTATTTTCTGTGTACTACACGTTAAATCTCCAAAGTTTTATCTGTATGTGCAGACAAACATTCACTCACCAGTGAAGAAAAACTTACTGCATGAATTCCCATAGAATACTTTTGAAACTTCAGTTGATTTCTGTGATCTGAAGCAATAGTCACTACTAATGTTTCTGTCCATGGTAGGTGTAAAGAAAAAAGTAATGCATTTAAAAGAAAGACATATGCCTGTATGAATTTGTATTTAACTGCATTTTGTGTCTACTTCTTAGCACAGTTTATAAGAACATTTAAATGAGATACTTCTCCAGTGTCTGCATTAGCATTCAGTGTATGTAACTATTACAGGCATTATTCTGCATCTTCTGCATTGCAGTAAGGTTGTGCAAAGGCTGTGTAAGTACTGATAATTCACACAAGGACTCCTCATATTCTTTTGGGAGATTTTGAGAAATCAGTCTACAAAGGTGGCCATAAACCAAATCATTTGGTTTTGAACACCACTTCCCTTACATAAATAAGGTCCAAAAGTATTATTCTAGAACTGTGCATTGTGATAATATATTAAGGAGAGCATTAGGAGTGAAAGATAAAAGGTTATGGAAAAGTTTTATCTTTGTAATTACAGACCTTTCTCTTTTGCAGAAGTAAAATAAAAATATATAAATTAAATTAGCTTAGTTACTCCGGTTTATTTATTAAGTGAAAGGAAGAAAGGAGAAGAAAAAAAAAAGAGAATAGCCATCATCAATATCTTCAGGTAAGACATAACTGAAATAATAACAAATCTCAATGCAAATAGTATCTCTCTGAAACTTAACTAACTTTATTACAAAAATCGAAGTAAAAGAAAGCTCAGACTCAGATATCCATTATATTCATTTTCTTTGCATTCTGTTCTGCAGCAAAATAATTAACTACTCTGCCTAGAATCTAGGAACTGAATGCTTTGTCTCTATGAAAGCTGTAAATACCAGCATAAGAACATTCTATTTATTTATTCATTTACTTACTTATTTATTTTCCCAAGGGGGGCTAGGGGGAGGAACCAAAACAACAATTATTTGACTAAAACATGAAAAGTCCAGTTTAGAGAAAGCTTCAGCTTCACAGAAGAGCAAGGTTTCAGGAAGACATAAATATTTAAAAGATACCCAAAGCTATGCCACCCTAAGACAGAGGCCTGTCTAGAGCTAGAAGACCTGTTTTACATGCAAATGATAGAAGACTGATGAAATCAAGACTGGTGTAACAATGTGATTAGATTAGTTTGCATAGCATTTTATTGCAAACTTTATGTAAGCTGCTGCAAATTTTAACGGTTGTTTCTCTGTTCCTTAATAATCATGATCATTGTTAAGTTTCTATGAAGATTTGTAAATCCACCCTTGTTTTCTGTTTCCCTGTCTGTCAAAGAACATCCCAAGACACATTTTTTTTCTCTTTTTACTCACAATTTTTCACTTCTTGTGTCAAATTGAGATTTACTGATAAACCAGTATGTTGCACAATAAAATCAATTGTGTGTGCCTTGGAAATGTCCCATTTGAATGCCTTTCCTTCTAAAGTACTACAGTTATTGAAAGATAACCCTAATGTATTTATACACTCATGGATTTTTAATGTAGAATTCCTGAAGGATAAATGTATACAATGCTGAAATAATGATACTGTTGGTAAAATATATATGCTGAGCCAATAGTTCTTGGAAATATCCTTAAAGAATTTAGACATTTATGCATTTTTATTATTGTAAAGATTTTATTATTTTTTTTATAAGTTCAAGATAACATTGCTAACTAAAAGCTTACGTCAATTGGTAGTGCATTAATCTCACTGTTTTATATTAGCATCATGAAAAATAGATCTGTAAATAAGAAACAGAAGAATGTATTTTCTTTCTACACATCTTGTACATATATGATTAGTAACTGTTTCAAATAACTGGAATAGTATTTGAGTATATAATTTGAGATAAATTGAAATGGCATGTGTCAATACAGACAGCAGTTTAAAAGGACAAAGGCTGAAAGAATGCTTAATTTTACCTATACTATTAAAAATTTGCCTAATATTTGCATGCATCTCTGTCCTATGTTCCTTTATTAGAACAGGCACTTACCTATGGTGCTTAGTCTGAGCCTTATTTCCTTAATACCTTTACTAAGCACATTTATTTCTTGACTGAATGTAGCACAAGAAGATCCCAGCAGACTCATTTGCAATTGCTAATAAAGTAAACACTGAATGATACTTCAAGATATTGATGTATCTTAGGATCAGCTAGAATGAATGTAGTGATAGCTGCATCTCTGTAAAACTTGTCTTTTAAAAAAAATCAGACTTCTAGTTTTCAGATGTCAAATTTTTATGTTCTAGTCAGGTTGTTACCATGTTCATAAACCAGCTGCTTGTAATTCCTCCATATAAAAAGTAATCCGGGAAAAAATGTTCAGCCATACATACAGGGCTTTCTTTCACTTTCCCTAAGACTATTTCTGGCTTACAGGAGAATGTCTCTCGTTCCCTGTTATGTTTCTCTAGATGAAAATAGAAATGCCAAACATGCATTATTCAGCAGAAAGATAAATTGTCAGGTTTCTTGTTCTAGTGCACCTTAGCATCTGCCCTATTTTTTCTTTCTCACACCTGTAATTTTTTTTCCTTGTGATTATTCATCCTCTCGATTCCTAAGTAAAAGATATGGCAAGGGTTTTACTCAGTTCCTTGTTGACAGATTTGCTTAGAGCAGAGGTTAATTAAGAACTAAAGACATTATCCATGAGTTAAGAAAAGTAATTAAAGAACCTAACAAATACAACTCTGCTGAACATCATCTTACTCAAAGAACAATCTGAATAATTCTGCAGTATCGTACAAGCTTTTAAATTTGTATATCTTTAAAGTGAAATGTCATAATGGTTCTCTTTTATGTCACTGCTTTTATTAATAAAGTTTTAAAGTTTTCTACTTTTTTTTACTTTTTTTTTGTTCTCCTCCACCACTCTTTTGCATTATGAATTTTAGTTTAGAAAAACATATATATATTACTGCATGTATATTTATATAAATACACATAAGCAACTGTAAATATTTACTTCTACTGCCTACAGTTTTGACATAACTTTAAATAGCGTTCAAACCCAAGACAATGACCTACATGAATTTCACAAGCTATTCACTAGATAGCATTTCTGATGGTAATTACTTAATTTTTGATGTCCAGAGGTTGAATAATTTTGTTCTGAGAAGGCTTAGCCTTTGAAAACTACTGTTTTACTCAAGTGTGAGAAATGAGAAATATTAACAGATCAGTAAAGATTTTTTTTTTCTTTGTCAGGGAAACATACATAAAATGTTTATCTCAGCTGCTAGTAGAAGATTTTAAAATAAATGTCAAAAAGATTATCCACTCATTTCAAATACAGTTTTGGACAAATTCTTAAGGCATTTTTTTTTTTAACTGAATGAGTTTCTAGGAAACAAAAAGAACTGTAATCTATTTCAGCCCTATTAGTTCATTATATGGGCTAGTGAAATACTTGTAAAAAATCCATGTCCGTTATAGTAATTCTGAACTGTGCAGGCAAATAGCACTGTGTATATTTTTTGATATGCATTTTGTTGGTACTAATGAAATGTAAGATCTCATATATTTTATCTTGTTTCACTGCAATGAGTTTAAAGCTCACAGTTCAACTGACTACTTAAACTAGAGGAAAACAATAAATAATAAATGTTTTGATATTTGAAGGGTGAAAATATTAGTTTCTGAGTTCTTGCTAATCAACAGTTATAGTGTTACAGTGAAGTAGTTTTATGATAGCTTGTTACCCACTAGCAGATAGGAAAAACAGAGCGCTGGTGTTAATATAGGTCTAAACTGTATTAGTTTTTCACCGAAACAGAATATTGTACATATTTTAATTTTCTAGATCTTATTCTAGAGGATTGTTATCTCAGCAAGATCTAATTACCATGATCTTAGTATTATCTACAGAAGGCTGTGTGAAAAGAGAATTAATGTAACATTGTCAAGTACTCAGGAGTTCAGACAGGCAGAATGAAGATTACGAAAGATCTCAATTCATATCTCAACTTCTGTATATCTCATATCTTCTGTAGGTAGGTAGTGTGGAATTACATTAACTTGTTCTCCTTGTGTCTGTGCCATGTATTGAATTGGGCTGATGACACTTTATAAGCAACTACTTAGTTTTCACTTCAACCTAACTGTAGATTAAAGATAATAGGAAAGGATGGGAAATAAAAACAAAGAATAGTTCCTCAGTCTAGTATCGTGGGATATTGGATAATACATTCTCATATGTTGCTTATTTCACTGTATTTATCAAAGCTTCATGCATTGCTGTTCTGAGAAACAATTTATTCATTGTCACTGAGTTTTCTTATTGCAATAACAATAATGTTCCTAACTGAACTTCATTATTTCATTATGAAATTTAGGATGATATCTTTGAGACTTTAAAGCAGGTCATCAGAGCTATATATATTTTCCTAACTATATATATTTTCAGAACTGGACTTTACATATGAGCTGGTCACATCAGGCTTGAAAAGATACTTTCATGGTGTGACTTAGTTGACTGAATTTTAATACCTGTTGTAGAATATTAAGATAAATTCCTAAAAGTGTGCTTATAAAGAAAACTCAGGTTAATCGCTATACAGACCCAGTAGACAAACATTGTAGATAACAGCAGCATCTACATTTGGACAGATTAATCCCATACAGTGTACATTAATTCCAATATCCTATGTAATTTATTTCAGATGGCTCAGAAAGTCATACAATCTCAAAAATGCACAAAGGTTCAGAAAACTATCTCTTTGGACATTAGGAAACTGAGCGTTCTCAGCACTGCTGCACTTCCAGTTTCTAGGTCTTAAGAATATCAGATTCCTAGGCAAGGTATGAATAAATAAGGACTAGTTCAAGCTAGATTTAAGCTGTTAGTTAATGATGGATGTCTATAGATGCTGGCCAGATGACCTTGTCGGAGGAGTAAACAGATTAGGGAAAATATCACTAAGAACAGAAGTTGCATTAAGTTCCAGGAAGTGGATTGGGAAACATAGAGTCACGTGGGCTACTTGCCAACGTACTGATTTGTGTGTCAACACTTGAAATCAGCCAATGAAACTTCTTCAAAATAAAGCGGGTGGGAAAAAAATAGATGTTATTTAGAAATACAAACTAGTAAGGTTCTTTGTATTTTATTTTTATTATGAACAAACAAAAAACTATTTTCTTCCTCTTATTTGTGTAAAAATTGTATGAGTTTAAGACAATATGTGCTTGAAAATTCTGTCATTGTTGAAGTGTATAGTGGGTAACAGTTAAACTTTTTAAATATATGCATATTTTATATGTATTTTACTTACAATTATAGTGGCAATTTTATATATTTTTCCCCAGTTATATTCTTATTCTTCTCTAATGCTTCTGTGACATTTTTTACTTTGAAATATGGATTCCTGTATGTTTCATTAAAAGTTCTCTCCTTTGAAATGTAGGTCTTTTAAATACCATTTAGAAGGTTATTATTTTCATCTGCTTAGGGAAAACAAAGCAAAACAAAAACAAACAAAACAACAACAACAACAACAAAAACCAAAAAACCCACCACGTTAATATCTGTTTGGAAGATAGATTTCTCAGAATTAAAGCATTGTTATTCATTAGGATTCATCTTCTTATGTTATGCAGCAATATCACTTGGGAAACATATACAAGAAACCAAAATGTGGCAAACTTTCTAGCAGTATCAAGTTTTATTAACCTTTGTTTCTTTTGTTTCTTGGTAAGAGAACAATATTACTTATCAAGCTAGAACTAAAGAAGTCTGTGAATGAAATTGAAATTGTCTTGCTAGACTGCTTTTCATCATGGCAATGGCTTTTTTACTACTCATTCAGTATTTTTCACTTTCTTTTTCTTCCTTTGTTCTCCCTTCTCTCCTTCATTTAATGCATGCAAGCATATTTTCAAAGTATAAAGAAATTATATACAGTTTAAAAATGGAGATGTTTATGTACCTAATTATTCATAGAATCATAGGAGGGCTTGGGTTGGAAGGGACCTGTAGAATCATCAAGCTCTAACACCCATGCCTCATGCAGGGCTGCCAACCTCTATATCTACTACTAGACCAGGCTGCCCAGGGCCCTATCCAACCTGGCCTTGAATCTCCAGCAACAGGGCATCCACAACCTCTCTGGGCAGCCTGTTCCAGCATCTCACCACTCTCACTGTAAAGGATGTGGTGGGTGACCATTTCAAAGGCCTTGCGCAAGTCCAGGTAAATGACATTGGTCGCCTTCCCTTTGTCCATCAATATCGTCAACCCATCACCGAAGGTCACCAGATTGGTTAAGCATGACCTTCCCCTGGTGAAGCCATGCTGGCTGTCTCGGATCACATGCTCATTCCTCATGTGATCTAGCATGTCGTCCAGGTGGATCTGCTCCATGATTTTCCCAGGCACAGAGGTGAAACTCACTGGCCTGTAGTTCCCCAGGTCCTCTTTGCACCCTTTCTTATAAATGGCAGTGATGTGACCCGTTTTCCACCTGGGACCTCACCTGACAGCCACGACTTTTCAAATATGATGGAGAGTAGCTTGGCTACTCTCAATCCACCTCAGCCAGCTCCTTCAGAACCCTGGGATGCTTGTAATCTGGCCCCATAGACTTGTATGCATCCAGTCTCATGATGCAGTCTTGGACTTGCAGTAGGGGGGATTTATGCCCCAGTCCCCACATAGAGGTTTAGGGATGCAGGGCTCAGGGACATGAGAAATAATAGAATCCTGGCTGTCAGTGAAGACTGAGGCAAAGAACTCATTCAGTACCTCAGCCTTCTCCACAGCTGTTGAAGACAGCTCTCTTTTTACAGTTACCAAAGGAGTTACACTCACTTTGGTCTGTCACTTCTGACCAATGTACCTGTAGAATGTCTTCTTATTGTTTTTAACATCCCTTGCCAAGTTCAGTTCTGCCTGTGCCTTGGCTTTCTTGTTTCCACATCTACAAGTCTGGACAGCATCCCTGTATTCTTCCCAGGTGACACACCCTTGTTTCCAAAGCCTGTATGTACCTTTTTTTGCCTGCAGTTCGCTCAGCAGGTCCTTGCTAAGCCATGTTAGTTTCCTGCCTCCTCTGCCTGCTTTCTTATTAAGAGGGACGGAGAGCTCTTTTGCTCTCAGAAAGGCATCCTTGAAGAGTAGCCAGCTTTCCTCAACATCTTTGTCTCTAAGGACAGAATCCCAGGAGATCTTGGCCAACAATTCTGTAAACAGCCTAAAGTTTGCTCTTCCGAAGTTCAGGGTCCTGACCCCACTCTTTGTCAGGCCCACATTCCTCAAGATCACAAACTCAACCAGGGTGTGGTTGCTACAGCCCAGGCTGCCTCCAACCTTAATGCCTTTAATGATCTCCTCCGCACTGGTGAGCAGCAGGTCCAGCAATGCTTCACCTTTGGTCGGTCTGTCCGGTACCTGAACCAGAAAATTATCATCAGTGGATTCCAGGAGTCTCCTCGATCTTCTGCACCTCACTGTATGGTTTTTCCAACAGATATCTGGATGGTTGAAGTCCCCCACCAGGACGAGAACCTGTGAGCATGATGCCTCCTGCAGCAGAAGCAAGAAGGCCTCATTAACAGGCTTTCCTTGATCAGATAGCCTGTAGTATACCCCTATCAACAGCTGGCTTTTATTTATTCTATCCCTAATTTTAACCCACTGGCTCTCAAACTGTTCCTGTCTGTTTCTCAGAAGGAGCTCCACACAATCTATCCTTTTACATAGAGGGCAACTCCCCCACCCTTCCTACCTTGCTTATCCCTTCTAAAGAGCCAGTACTCCTTAGTAGTGGTATCCCAGTTATGGGAGGTATCCCACCATGTTTCCGTGGTAGCAACAAGGTCATAATTTTCCAAGAGTATCACGTTTTCCAACACCTCCAGCTTATTTCCCAGGCTGTGTGCATTGCTATAAAGGCACTTCTGCTGGGCTTTCTGTCCCACTGCCTTTCTAGAGGATCTACGATCCCCTAGAGCAACAGCATTCCACTTCCCTTCTCTATCCCTTTATACTCCACCTTCTCCACCCATCAAGTTCAGTCTGAACCATCAAACTACCTGCTCAACCTCAGTGGCCCTCATTTTGTCCCCTTCCCCCTTCATACCTAGTTTAAAGACCTTTCAATGAGTCCTGCCAGTTCCTGGGGTATGGTCCTACTACCTCTTGGAGACAGGTGAGTTCCATCTGCAGCCATTATGCCAGATGCCAAGTAAATTGCCCCATGCTCAAAAAAAAAAAACAACCAAATTCTAGTGTTTGTACCAACCTCTAAGCCACTTATTTATGAGGTGGGTTTTCCTGATCATCTCTATATCCTTCCCTGCCACTGAAAGGATAGAAGAAAAAAACACCTGCATGCCTGCTCCATGAACTACCCGCCACAGACCCCTGAAGTCTTTTTTGATAGTGCTTAGGCTTTCCTCTGCAACTTTATCACTGTCAGCCTGAATTATCAATAAGGGATAATCAAAGGAGTGAATCAGACCAGGAAGTTTCCTAGAAATATCCCTGACCCATACCCTAGGAAGGCAGCACTCTTCCCTGCATGTAGGGTCAGCCCGACATGTAAGGCCCTTCATTCCTCTCAGAAGGGAGTAACCTACAACAGTCACACTTCTTTCCTTCTGGGTGGAGACAGTCTTGAGGCTTGGTGTTGACTGCTTCACCCAAGACAACCTCACGGGTGGACCTCCCACTGCACCCTCACTCACCATTCCCTTGAGTTCCAGGGCCTCAAACTTATTTCACAGAGGCACCTGGGGAACCGAGTTAGGTCGGGATGGGAGTTGCCTACATCACTGAGCCTGGACCCGTTTCCACTCCTCCTCTTCTCTCAAATTGTCTTCCTCTGTTTAGCAATGGCAGGGCAGGGGGTCTACCACAGTCTGGTGAACACAGTAATTTTGCAAAATGGTTTGGAGCTTTGGATCTTTTTGTTAGGTTGGAAATGGAATTTGATATCGCCTATTGCACCTATATTCTAAACATTGTAAATACACATAATAACTAACTTAATGGCTTCTCTTCCCTTCCCTTCCTTTCTCTTCCCTTCCCTTCCCTTCTCTTTTTCCCACTGAGTAACATCTAACCCTGAGAAGAGTTTGAATTTTAGTGAAAATAGTTAAAATGGTTGGCAAAAAAAATGCTCATTATCTGTTCTCTAATTTTTAACACCAACTACTTGAGTATCAATATTTTTATCTTTACTACTGTATTTAATAAATTTCAGGAAAAATAGCACAACTGTCATAAAACAGAACTCAACTCTTTCCTGTTATTAAAATTCTCTGAGGAGAAGAACAACACAATTTCAAATAAAGAGCACAAAACACGGCTGCTACATGAAGACACAGTTTTTAAAAATATGAACAAAAAATAAATCCTTATGAAAGCATAAACTTTGCTGTTATCAAGTAAGAATGTCGCTTATTCTCCGGACTAGAATTGCACAAAGTGTTTTTTAAGCACTTCCCTGTTTTTATTTAAGTTTTAGATACCATTTAATATATATACATAATCATTTAATTAAAACTTTGCACCAATTTTAAACCCATATACACTCATTGAAACAAAACTACTGAATGTGTGCAGCACCTACATGTAACCCGAGTCTGATTTTCCATTTATTTTTGTCAAGTCTACAACTCAATGTCTGAAATTAACTAAATGATTTTCACTTAGTGTACTGATGTAATTTATAGATCTATAAAAATGAATAGTTAAAACTGGACTTTTTTTTTTTTTTTTGTGAGACTTAACTGTTTTAATTGACTAGAGCATTTGTGTTAAAATGCAATCACTCTCTAATCAATGAAGAAAAATAGGTTTACTGGGCTAGTTCTGTTCCTGAGTGAATTGAATCTCCTTCTTAAAGTGTCACCTTACTAAAAATTATATTGTGAACAACAGGGTCATTTTAGAAAACTGGATCCCAACATAGAGAGAAATAATTTATTTGTTTTTACATCATTTTCTTTAAAATATTGATGTGGCTTAACTATTCTGAGTAAAGCAAATTTATTTCACATTATGATTCTGGTAACAAAATATTTCCAAAAGCAACCACTACTGATGGGCTTCAATATTTACAACACCTCTTTGCTTTGTGCAGGGTATCAATTTTAACACAGATGTGCCTTGCAAATTCAAGATTTAGTAGAAGCTTATTTTTTCTTTCCTCAGGAAAAAATGGAGGAAGCTTTTCTGCTTTAAGAAACTGAATTCATCTGCAGTGCATGGTGATTAGACTTACAAACAGTTTCAGTCTTTTCCCAGCTTGGAAAGCACTTTATAAGGTCACCTGACAGGTCCTAGAAGAACCTGTCCCAAGGAAAGACAGCAGGAGGATTAGTTCAGCTCAAGAGGAAAGGTTCTCAGGCATGAAAGGAATACCTAATGTTTCCATCTGCAGCTGTCATTGTCAAAATATTTCCTCTCATGAATCAAACATGCTAGTGGGACAATATGTGAGTATATCTTGCTTCAGTCACAGTCACTGACTTCTGGACCAGCAGTGCTTCTTTGAGGGTTGTAGGATTATAGTTCAAGTGGGAACAGGACGTAGAGGATCATGTAGATTCACCTCAAATTGTGGAAGTAATTTTGCTCTTGTTAAGAGTGGGCCACATGCAGGAGCAGGAGCACTGGAGAGTATTACCGGTGAGTCCAGTGGGAGTACAGACTGAAGAGAAACCTGTTTAAGGAAAACTTTCAGCTCTTTACAACAGATCAATGATTGACACATGTAAGAAAGAGTCAGAGTAGGTATATGGGCCAAAACACAAATTCAAATCACCAAGCAGATGCTATAGGTTCACTGTAAATAAGAAATTACATAAAGGAAAACACTAACATTCTTCTTTTTGTCCTTATTAAATTTATTTCTCTGTTCCAAAGAGATCCAAAGGGGTCAAAGAGAGATAGACAGAGCTGGACTGGTATGGAAAAGAGGGAAATTATCACTCTATGAATATCTGACCGGGGGAAGTTATAAAAAAGAGGCAACCCTTTTCCAGCAGTGCCCACTGAATGCACTCTGAAATAGACATTATTACACTTAAACACACACAAAAAATATTTGTTTATTATGAAGATGTGAACAGACAAATTGGTTGTCCATGGTACTAGTACATTCTTCCTTCCAGCTTGTCCAGATTTCACCTGAGACAGAGTTGATTTTCTTCATGGTGCCTGATATAATGCTGTTTTCACTTCAGGAGAAAAACATTGTTGATCACATACCAATGTTATAGTTGTTGCTCTGCAGTGCCATATAGAGCCAGGAATGTTTCAGTTTTTTGGCTTTTTGTACTGTCCTGACAGCAAGGGGGCTAGTGGGACACAAGGAGCTGCAAGGAAACAGAACCAGGACAGTTGACCTAAACTGACCAAAGGAATATTCTATACTATATTACATCTTATGATAAAAAACCTCCAAAACTCAGTGCAGTCAGTTAGGGCTGCAGCCACTGCTCGAGGACTGTCTGGGCAGATTTGTTGGCAGGTGGGAAATTGCTTTGTGCATCATTTGTTTTGTAAATATATGCATATAATATGTAGATATTATATATGTAATTATTACCATGACAGTTATTTCTCTCTTCTGTCTTACTAAATAGTTTTTATCTAATCCCACAAGTTCTTTTCTTTTTTTCACTTCACAGTTATCTCTCCCATCCCTCTATGAGGCAGGGGGTGACTAAAAGGCTGTGCAGTGTTTAGCTGTTTTCTGTGTTAAACCACACCACAGTCTCAGTGACTGATTTTCTAAGCTAGATAATAAACTGCAACTGTTCGGTGTACATTACTATTAATACTGAATTTAATAATATATTATTACTGGATAGGTCTTTTCAGAAGAAGAAAATAAAAAATGTGATTCAATATTGGTAGCATTAAGAGATTACCCCACATCTCTGAAATAGAAATTAATTCTGTATAATTAATCTTCAGTTTATTTCTAATCCTTCTTAAACGTACTTAAAGAATAATTTCAAATAATCAAATTTTACATTTTATCTCTTGAATTCCTTTGATAAACATAGAACTTGCTTTGTTTCCTTTGAAGTCTACAATTTATTAAAAAAAAAAATAATTATACACAGATTATATACATATATTATAAAACAAATCTGTTGCCTTGAGATATATATGATTCTTTTAACAACCGACAATTATTTTATTATACTATTTATTCATTTGTTTTTAATATTTATGAAACAGTGTTGTGTAAGTTACAGTTCATATGTCTAAGTAATAGAATACATGAAAGAAAAAATTAGCAGGAAGAATGAGCTAACAAGTGATATATAATAATAGTGTGTGATCCAAGTATTAAACAAGGCAGTTGCAAATGTGTGTTGATGTTATATGAGATCTGTATATTTCAAGGCAAAAATAATTTGCTGCTAGTTAGACTACTACACTGTATTTCCTCTTTATATTTTTTCGCACTGAGCAAACTATGATTTTGTCATTTTAACTGTATTTCATTAATAATATGGAAGAGCAGATAAAAATTATGTTGATGTCATTTGTATGGGGAACTAAAGGGGAACTGGACTTACATTTATGAGTGAGAATCACGCAAAAGAATGTTGCAAAATGAGAAACACGGGTATAATATTTTCAAACAACTAAAACTAATACACTGATGTTTTAATTGTTGCAGAGCAGTGTTTACATTAAGTTAAGGATTTTTCTACTTCTCATGCTGTCCTACCACTGAGTATGTGGGGTGCACAAGAAGCTGACAGGAGGCACAGCCAGGACAGCTGATCCAAAGTGACCAAAATAACATTCCATAAAATATGACACTATGCTGAACAATAAAAAATGGGGTTGAAGAAGGAGAAAGGAGGGGACATTCAGAATGATAGCTTCTGTATTCCCAAGTAACTGTCAGATGTGATAAACTCTGCATTCCTGGAAGTTCCTGGCTGAACATCTGCCTGTTGATGGGAAGTAATGAATTCCATACTTTGCTTTGCTTATGTGTGCAGCATTTGTTTTACCTAGTAAACTGCCTTTATCTAAACCCATAAGTTTTCTCACTTTTACATTTCCTATTTTCTACCGTATCCCAAGTAAGGAGAGCAAGAAAGTGGTTGCATCATGCTTAACTGCCTTCTGCAGTTAACTGACAACAATACTTGACTGCATTTATTTAACAGGATTACTTTCATTTTTAATTGAAAGTACACAAACAAGTACTCTGTCTGATTTTAGATGAACTATAAGTGTATAAATACTAATTTAGGCAGCATTTCACAAATTGCATAATAAATAAACATATTTAGACTAATGGAACAGAGTTAGACAAAAGAGATGCAAATTTCCAGTAATAAGCAATCCCACAGCACACTCAGGATAAACCTAGTTGCCATTTACAAATTATGTTGACAAATTGAAGGAATTCAGTAAATACAAGTTTTAATGGAAGCAGCAACATGGCCAGCTACTGTATAAATTATTAATAAAATACTTAACTTATGGTATAATCACTTTGAATAAATGAACTGAGATCTTTCTATTACTTCCCGCGTTTCATTGATCAAATCTAATGTATGTATCTTGTAGGATATGATGGGCCTTAAATGCCAGAAAAACATAAGTTCAGAGGGAGGAGGGAGATTTTTAGGAGAAATAGAAAAAATGAAATTACATAAAAACTTAAAAAAAAATAAAGATGCTGCAAAAAGTGTGGGACAAATCTCTCTACATTGTGGGTTGTTTTTTTTTTGTTTTTTTTTTTCAACTGTAGAATAATATTGTTAGAGAAAAAAAGTAAAATAGTTACCTTTCATTGCCAATTCTTTTATATACAAAGTGGTAACTTAGTCATATCTTTGGCATAAGGTATTCATTAATGTTAACCATTAATCATTGTACCATTTCTCTGACTATTAGCAAGACAGTAAATAACCAAAAACAAAGTCAAGTTTGGCTGTGGTTATGCTTTCCTATCTTTTTAGATTTTATAAATCTTATCTGAGATGAACAACTTACTGTTTTCTGCAGTAGAACAAATCCTTCAATATCTTCATGTAATTTTAAGAATCAAAGACATATGTGAATGCTTTTATGGCCTGAGAGAGTGTGATATTCAAATAAAATTTCTATTTTCTTCTACTAATGAACTAGGAAAGCTGGAGTGTAGACTTCAGATGTTCTTACTTGTTTAATAGGCCATGCTTCCTCAAAAGGTATAGCATATACATGCGTATTATTAATTTCCCTTTCAAGAGGACCATGAACAATTAGTGGCTCAACAAGATTCTATTAAAATTGGAATTTTTAGAAAATACTGTCTGTTACAGAATATGAAATAGAAATTGGAGGAGTTTATCAATGGCTATCTAATATAATTGATGCACTCTAGAAAGTGCACCGATCTTGTATTTATATTCAGATCCTTGTTCAAAGAATCTCGACACTTCCATATGTGCTATTTGACAAAGATAAATAGGAAAGACAATTTGATGAATCTAGGAAGGGAAGGGGAAGGGGAAAAGGAAACACAAAGGAAAAGGGAAGGGGAAGCGGAAGGGGAAGAACCTCACCACCCTCATGGTAAAAAACTTCTTCCTTGTACCCAGTCTAAATCTCCCCTCTTTTAGCTTGAAACCATTTTCTCTTGTCCTATCACAACACACCCTGCTAAAGATTCTGTCCTCTTCTTTCTTATAGTCTCCCTAAGATACTGAAATGTTGCAATCAAGTCTCCCTGTAGCCTTCTCTTCTCCAGAGTGAATAGCCCCAGCTCTCTCAGCATACCCACCTAGGGAGGTCGTTCCTCGGATTTATCCCTCGGATTTATGTAGCCCTCCTCTGGACACACTCCAACAGGTCCACATTTCTCCAGTACTGAGGACTCCAGACTATACATATGGAAACAGTACTCCAGGTGAGGTCTCATCAGTGCAGAGTAGAAGGGCAGAATCACCTCTGTCGACCTGCTGGCCACACTTCTTTTGATGCAGCCCAGGATGTGGCTATGTTATACATATATGTGGGTATATTATTATGGCCCAACTCACCTCGTCTTCCTCTAATAATGCCTGCATTGAAGAATAGTCTGCTAGGGGAAGAAGTACAATGTTATAGTTTTCTAACACTCTCCTTCTTTCCCTCAGACAAGATTCCAGTAAGTGTCCATAAAATTTCTTCTTCCTTTTTATAATAATACATTTTGAGAAAAAGGAGAGAAGTTGCCATCTGGAGGATACAGAGTGATCAGATAGCATTGGTATTATGTTGGTTAACTAAGCAAGTTTGAATCTTCAAGGACTAACAGCATTTGCCCTAGGTGGGGAAAAAAAAAAAAAAAAAAAAAAAGCATATTTAAAGGAAGTCCCTTGTTTCAGCCAACTTCATTCAACCATACTTAAGAGTTCAATTGTGCTTTCTGTAAGTAAAAATCAGCCTACTTGGAAATATCTTCACCTCCTTTTGTACTAGAGAACAAGAGATAAAACCTGAATTGCTGAACTTTTGTGGCTGGTGATTCAACTATCAACTTTTGTTACATGCTCACAGTGCATTAAATATGTTTTGAAACAAATTTACACATTTTTTGGTTTATTTTAGGGTTATTCAAAAACAAAGAAGAATGTAAATTGAGCTGGGCTGTTTTTAGATTTCTATTTCTTTGCAGGAGCTTTTCAGTTTGAGCATCATTTTCATGGAAAAAAAATTGTTTCTCTGTTAGAGACAATATTTTCTGAGTTTTGTTTAAAGGGTTTTGCACTGAACAAGACAGAAACCATTTTATGAAATAAATTCAAATAAATTTGAATTGCCAGTTTAGAAATTATTTTCAATCACTCTTTTCTTTTTCTTTTTTTTTCTTTTTCTGAGAATCATACAATAAAACAGTCTATGTTGAAATCTGTGAATATGGTTAAATACATGAAGTGATCTGCAAGCTTTCTTATAAAAAAAAATAAATTAAGAATTTTTAAAAATGAGATTAATCCTTTCGAAGACTTCTACAGCAGTATAAATGTTGATTCATGGTAAATATGTGAAAGGCATTTCTGCACAAACATGATGGTTCTTTTGCAGACCTTTGTCTAATCTTAGCTAATCTTAACTTTGTATAAGCTTAACTAAGTAACTGCATAAAGTAAAATACTTTTGTGTACGTGTGTGTGAAGGATAGCCCTAATATCTTTTGCAAATCCAGGAACACTTAGACATCTAAGAATATATCTTCTGTGTGTATTTTTTAGTGCACTTCAAATTAGCCTGGAATGAATCACTGTGATGTCAAAGTCAAGCAGTTGAATTAATCTGGAAATAAGACGCGTAGTGCAGTTTAATATATCTTGACCCACCTCCCTAGAAGCAAGCATTTTATCTAGACTGCAGTGGCATCACCACGTAATGAAACAACAATAGCATTATTTCAAACAACGTATATCTAGTTGGCAAGATGATTGCAGCTTAATTAGCAACTGCCCAATTGTAGATGATGTATCCGTATCCTATCTATTCATAACACAGGGCTTTCAAAAATATATTTTAAACAGAGTTTTACATCCAGAAAAGAAAAAAAAATACATATGGTATTCAAAACTCAGTTTGTAGAATTTGATTGAGTGTCAACACACAAACAATATGAGCTGGAAACACAACACAATTGAGAATTCATATTCATTCCTTGTAAGAAAAGGTAGTTGCATGTAGTGATGTTTCTTTTGTACTTATTTATTTGTTTTCTGCTGTGCTGTGTTTGTTTTGTTCTGCAAATAATCAGGTCTGAACTAACAATTCTTTTCTTAATTCTGTCCAGTGTAGTAATGCAATTAGAATTTGACTATATGTTCATGTTAGCAGTACCCAGAGTGTTAGATAGACAGCCCAGAGTATAAAGTTGCTTTCAGACTACAGATATTTAATGTATTATTTACAGTTTTGCCCTGTTTTTTTCTTTTTATTTTCTTTCTTATTAGCTGGAGAGAAACTGATACATTTTGGAAGCTGCAAATATGTAAGATCATAAAATCTCACTGTCTTTGAGATTGTTAAAGTGTTAGTTACACACCAGAAAGATTTAGAATTGGTTCCATTAAAGAGAGGATAGATTCTGAATGTGCTGGACTTATCCTATGGGAGAAAGGCAAGAAATAGAAATGTAGAGAAATCCTAGCAGTATGTAGTCTTTGACCAAGAGATGAATGAACTGCAAAATCAAACAAGTCTACTGAGACATCTTTGAGAAAAGGCTGTTTGAAAGCAATTTTGTTGGTCCCAAGTTTCTCACAGCATAAAAAATAGCACAATCACACAAAAAAATAAGGGTCTGTTTTGGAACAATAGTCTCCACTGCTCAATCTTTTTACTTCCATTGCAGTAAAGTACTTAGTAAAAGAGGAATGGTTGGGGAAGAGAGAGGGATGTATAATTAAACAAATGCTTCCACAAGAATTGGAACCTGGTAAAGTGGGATTGAGTAGGGATAGAACATAACAAAAACCATAAACGTTGGCAGAAATATGAAAAAAAAATGAGAAATGCTGAGAGGAATCTTGGGAAAAAAAAAAAAAAAATAAAAAAACACACACACACATATATATGTGTATATATATATATATGCATATATATATGTGTATATATATACACATATACACATATATACACACACATATATATACGTATATATATATATACATATATATGTGTATATATATACACATTTATCTGGAATGCATGCTCAGTCTCACCATGGGCTGGAGCTGGGAACA
The DNA here is from genome assembly GCA_016647715.1 of Pavo muticus. Taxonomy (NCBI): domain Eukaryota; kingdom Metazoa; phylum Chordata; class Aves; order Galliformes; family Phasianidae; genus Pavo; species Pavo muticus. Next base: position 149,880 of record JACDJE010002430.1, on the reverse strand, counting down.
GGGAACTGGGCAGGGGAAGGAGGAACATATCTGGCCTTCCTTGACTCAGCAAGTTCTGCACCAATATACTCCTGGGAGGCTTTCTGTGGCTTAGCAGAAAAGAAACTGCAAGTCCTTGTGGATAGTAAGTTGAACATGAGGAAACATCAGGAAACTCTTCTTTACTGTGTGGGTAACTGAGCCCTGGCACAGATTACCCAGTGAGGCTGTGGAGTTTTCTCATTAGAGATCTTCAAAAACCATCAGGATATGTTTCTGAGCAACTAAATCAAGGACACAAGGTGTCCTTGATTGAGCAGCGCAGTCAGACCAGATAGCCTCCAGAAATGCCTTCCAACTGCAGCTATTCTGTAACTTCTAGTGGATGTCTGTAAGATAATTCTGTAAAAGCTGTTTTCCTGTTACTCTGAAATTCCCATAAAAATCCCTAGAAGTGCCTTTTCCTACTTAGATGTGCTATTTTAGTTACAGCCAATATTGAGTTGAATTAATTTAAGTTAATTTAAATACAAATAGGTAAAGTACAGAGAAACCATTTTTACTGTTTAATTGTTAGCATGGTCTTTGACATTGTTTTGGCCTTAATGAACTGGATTTCTTCCAAACAGTTCCCGGATAGAGTCCAGGCGACAGTGAGAGCCAAGAACCATTACAACAGATACAACAGATAATTTACATTGGCCACACTGTTTCAGATGGATGCCATTTGACATCAGGGCCAGCAAACAATCCCAGGTATGTTGGGACTTGTACTACGTTATTACAGGGTATAAGGAAGGGGACTTTGCTGTCAGTTTGATATTTTTCTTATTCTAATATGAAGATTTCCATTGTTTATAAAAATATTAATCTATACATATGTGTGTCACAATTAATGTTTAAAGTCATATTTCATACACAATAACAGTATAAAGAAAACAACGATTCATTCATAAATATAAGTTTCTTCTTCTATGTTGCAAATCAGAAAAGGTGGTTACAAATCTAGTGACGCAAAATTTCAGGAGTATGATCCTTTCTTATACTTCTATTAATAGGCTTTATTGCTTCAATCAAGGTACATTATTCTTCCGCAAACTTCACAACAAAAAACCTTATATTGCATATTTTTCTCCCACTCTTCAATTACAGCGAGGCTATAAAATTACAGCAGAACAATTTGCAGCTTATACTTGCACAGAAAAAAAGCATGTGTTTAAATAAAGCAATTAAACACAACTCATAATTTATTTATTTATTTATTTATTTAAATCCATAATGTCAAACTGCCAGACTCAATTATTATGACTATCCAAATCAGGAAATACTGACAAATAAGGAGAAAACAATAAGAATAATAAGAGTGATTTGGTGATATATATATACATATATATATATATATATATCTCCTACATCAATTATATTTGAATTCTAAGTGTAAAAAGATAAAGAAACTCCTCCAAGAGCTGGAATAAAAAATACATTTCAGGAGAACACAAAAGCATCAAGATATATCTTTTCTAGCTTCCATAAAGTGTTACTTTCTTAACAGTAAGCTTTCAGAGAAGTTTAACTTAGAGACATTTGACTTTCTTTTCTGTAATTGTGCATTTAACTCTATCACTATATCACAAAGAGAGGAAAAATTCAGGAAAGAAAATAATCAACACTACAATTGTAACATTATTTAAGTCTTTCTATGGGATTAAGAGTCAAGTTAGCATTTACCTACAGAGGTTGTTACTAAGATTTCATGCATTTCATTCACCTGACATTTACATTTTCAACACACAGATTTGCAACACACAGTCCTGCTTCAAAGTAGTTTATTAAATATGACATGATCTTCCTTTTTATTATATTAAGCTCACTAACTATGGAGAAGGCATTTGATGCTAATGGCAATAAAATTAGTGAAGCATAATGTGACTGTCGCTGACAAAAGCAATATATGAAACTTGTCATTATCCTAATTATTTATGCAGTCCTATAGGTACACGTGACTTGTAATGGGCAAATAGAAATGATAGCATTATTAGCAACATATAAAGAAGGTAACTAGAAATCAGAAGGCTATCATCTTTGTTCCCAGTGACAAAGATTCCTAATGACCCAATTCTACAGCTCCATGCCTTACTGTAAGTTGAAAGCAATGACAATGACAGCTCAGTAGACAAAACAACAAGATGCTACCAGGAATTTTCTCTTTTAAAAGAGAAAATATGCCAAATATTATGTTTAAATTCTTGAAAGCCTGAGATGCTTTCTTCTTATACAGGAGATAGAAACCTAGAAATCAGAAAAAAGACAGAAATTGTCTTCATAGTTCAAAATTGTAACTACTGCCATATGAAGAATATTATTTCAGAAAGAACTGTGCCTTTCTTAAATGTGTGCAAACTATAGGAAGCCTTTTTTTCTTGAATAAGGGCAGAAGATCATAACTGCATACAAATTATGGAATAGATGAGCAATATCTACTGGTCATTTTGGATCTAAAATTTTTGTTGGCATTATAAGAAAGTTTTTCTCTCTTCTATTACAAAAACATTTTATATTTTTCTCATAACACAAGCTGTCATTCTATACAGTTATAAGCATGAATATAAGCTGGATATATAGCCTTTAAGGACAAAACTATATACATGAATAATTCATAGGCATTTTCTGAAATGAAATGCTAACATTTTCCATTTTGCTTAGGCAGAGATTAATATGAGCTTGTCTAAGTATGGGATTTGTCCTGAATTTCTTTTAAAATGCTGACACTGTGAGACTACAGAAAATATTCAATCAGATATGTAGCTCAGAAAAAGCTTAGTTTTGCTTTTAAAAATCTCAGTTTGCCCTAGTTTCAGCCTTTGTTTTGTTTGTTTTCTATTTGTTTGTCTGCATGTTTTTATTCAAAATTGAATTAGCCTACTTCATACCAACAAAAAAGTAACTTATTCTCACCTCAGAAATCACTGGGGCAAGGAAAAGTTGAAAAAGTTGCAAGTCTATGTTGGCCAGTTCTTGTCCTTCTCTTTAACCTTAAATACAGTGTTTAGGTGGTTGTATTCCTTCTAAAATAATTTCTTTCAAATATATAATATTTCAGTTGTCTCTGTGCTTCTATGTATACTAGATTGTGGTATCTTTCAGGTTTGATAATTTAAAGACTAGCAAATAGACATAGTTTTCACTCTTAAACAAAAATTATGAAGACATTTGATAGATAAACACAGTCAGGAATTGTAAAAAAATACTCGTGTGACTAGTAAAATGATATAAATGTAGCAACACAGAATCACTAATAGCAGCTAATGTCAATTTTTTATCTCATTGATGAGAAAGGTGTAGCATTCCTGAAAAATTCTGCTTCCACATATATACTTACATATGCATTTATAATTTTGATAACAATCACTACAGATAAGGGGAAAATAATTCACTCCGCCACCCTTCCCTTCCCTTCCCTTCCCTTCCCTGTAGTGTAAAATAGAATACATTCACAGCAAATACTCCTTTTGAGTCTTGCCTATTGATAGATAAGAAGGTCTCAGCAGATGTTAATGGCAAAATCATGACAGCATGATCCTGTTTGCTTATAAAGATGGATTGGGACAAATTTCAGATAGCTAATTAGTTTAATCAATGACCTATGTTGTTCAGCATTAACTTTCTGGGTAGTCAAGTTCTAATTATTCCATTGTACTCTGTCTCTTAACTTAGAAGTGAAAGAGATTATTGTGTGAATGCAAAATACTGGAATAAGCAGGGTACTTTACTGGGATATTTTTCCTTCCTACAGTTTATGACTACGTACAAAAATAGTTTTGTTAATTATAAAGTCTCTTGTAAGCATTCTTCCACGTGTTTTTCATGGTCATCATTACTAACATTGGAAGTTGCTTGGTGAGACTGAGATTCAGTAAATGGATTTTTCCTGATGAGACAAGAGAAATAAATGATCTAAAGGACAATGATACTGTAAAAGATCTCGTTTTTCAGAGACCATGGAAGTTGGTAATCCAGGAAGCTGACAGAAATGAAAGGTTACCAACTTCTGTGTGGTACATCTACGGGTCAGCGAAGTGCAGGCCTATATAATGTGTTTCTGGCAAAGAGAAAGGAGACGATCATCATGCAGATAACTGTGCAGAATGTCTTCAGAGACTTGTCAGGGATGAAAAAGCAGTAGCTCACTTAGGTCCCTTACTGAAATTGCAATAAGAGTGGATGTGGCGTGTGCATACTTTCTCATATACATGAGGCATCATAACCTCTGGGCAACTCATGCTTAGGGTCCATTTTGATTTATAGCATAGAAATATGTATTTTTAGGAGATGTTTTTTTTTCTTGTTCTGACTTATTTTAGATATCCAAAAGAATATTTTTGTAGAAACTACTTTTATTTTCTTCAATGCCTAGATAGCAAGGTCAAATATAATTGTTTACTTCAAAACAAACAAACAAAACCAAAAACAAGAACTATGGTGTGTCTCGCCTTGGAAATGGAGAGCAATCTGTCTGCTCAGACTGTACATTATTGTTATAAGAAAAATTTTACTTCTTCCATAAGAAGTAGAGTTTGGAAATGTGAAAGTTCCATTTTTTGTTGTGGCTTGAGCAGCCCACATCAGGAATTAGATGGAAAATAATATTTCACCAATATTTTGATCATTTATAGGGGTATTCAATGTGTCATAGACAATTTGATACTCTTCAGGAAATACACAAATTATGTATTTGCTCTTGTGAAGGAATGGACTGAGAAGGAAAGAAATTTGAGGGAACTTTGTATTGTCCAAGTCATAATCATTTCCCCTTAACACCTGTTTCCAGGGTCTCTTCTGACTTTTTTCTCCTCCTAGTCTTCATAGCTTTTATCTTTTTTTCTAACACATTGTTGTGGTTAAAACCAGCATATAGCTAAATACTACACAGTCTTTCAATGTCTCCCACTGCTCCCAGTGGGATGGAGGAGAGAATAAGGAAAAAAAAACAAAAAACAAAAAACAATGTAGAACTTGTGGGTTGAGGTAAAAAATATTTACTAATGCAGCAAAGGAAGAAAAAAGGAAATAATAGTAATTATAATAATAATATATGTATATATTTGCCACACACATGATGCACAATGCAATTGCTCACCAACCACTGACTGATCCCCAGCCAGTCCGCAAGAAGCAGCTATCCCCCTGGCCAATTCCCCACAGTTTTTTAAAGTTTTTGCGTGATGTCATATGGCATGGAATGTCCCTTGGGCCAGTTTAAGTCAGCTATCCTGGTTCTGTCCCCTCACAGCTTCTTGTGACCCCCAGTACCCACTGCTGGCAGGACAGTACAAGAAGCTGAAAAACTGAAACATCCTTGGCTCTCTACAGCACTGCTCAGCAACAACTAGAAACACTGGTGTGATATCAACGTTGTTTTTCTCTTAAGGCTAAAACACAGCATCACAACAGGAAGAAATTTAACTCTATCTCAGCTGAAACCAGGGCAGTGCTGTATGGGTAAGAACTTCTGCTTAGCGGGAAGCAGGTATGCACATCATCCATCTGTTTCACAGGGGTCAAACAGCTCTAACTTGGCAAACAAGCCATAGTAGATTACATCCACCAAATTCAAACTTGTAAGTTACATAGACCTTCACGTATAAATTGCTTTTCCTCTATCGGCCATGACTTTCTGAAATTAGTTCCCTTTCAGGTTAAGACTCCAGCTTCACTGATAACAGAGGGGAATCAGAAAATTGCAAGGGTTGGCAGGGACCTCAAAAGATCATTGAGTCCAACTCCCGTGCTAGAGCAGGTAACTTTCTCATTGGTGTGAACAGAGCGGAGACTTTACTCTCAGTGCTCAAGATCATGGAATTACCAGTCATGTTTGCAGAGACCTCCCAGAGTCAGCTGGTCCTGCCCCTTGCTTGAAGAAGGGCTAGAGCTTGGTCAGGAGAAAATCTCTGCTATACTAGATGAAGAAGATGAATGGATTGCTTTGTCTTTCTGGAAAAGGCTTTGAAATGCAGGCAACCTTCTAAAGGAAATTCTGAAGAAGAGCTTTAAGTAGCAACCCCTTCCTTTCTCCTCCTAATTTATTTATTAATACAGTCTCTGTTATTTCTTTTAAGTATAAAGATCCGTTAATTTCCAAGGTACTCAGTCTCTTACTGCAACCCAGCCACCTCCTGACAGAGAAGTTTGCACATCCTCTTGCCCCCAGTGCTCCCTCAGAAGCCTTTTTTTTTTTTTGCCTCCAGCCCTCAGCAACCAAGATCCTGTCTCTGTGCCTTCCCCTGGATGGTTTCCTTTTCTGTCCCTCAGGCCCAATGCTCAGCTGCTCCCTCTTCCTCCCCAGGGTACAGCAACATCACTGTAGAGCCCCAGCTAACAGCAGATTTATTAGGTTGGCCTCTGCTCTGCTCCAAATTCCACCTTTAATATTAATGTCTCATTAGTGTACACAAGTGGCCAGCTGAGGAGTAAAGGAAACAC
>JACDJE010002430.1:105833-123417 GCA_016647715.1 Pavo muticus | reverse complement strand
AAAAAAAAAAAAAAAAAAAAAAAAAAAAAAGAAAGACAAATAAAATGTAATGAAAGCAGTATTCTACCTCCAGTCGCATTGTGAATGGCATTATATTTTTTTTTTTTCCCAATACGATGGTATTTAAAAATAAGGACAAGTGGTTAATAGATCTCTGAACTGAAATCTTAGAAATGTAAGAAAATGTCTTTGGAGTGATACAATTGTGAAATTTTTAAATTGTTCTATTCACAGCAAAAAAAGGAATACTTTATTGTTTCCAGTTATTTATTGCTGAAATCCATTATAATTATTATAATCCATGTATAATAATAATAATAATAATAATAATAAATACTGCTGTCACAACAGGTGTCTCAAATGGAGTTACTGATCCAGAATCCTTGCATGAATCAGTGAACAATGTACTGAACTACTGCAACCTTCAATGGCTTCAAATTACTTTTGCTTTATTCTTTCTCAAACACAGAATATATATTATATATTAATTACTTAAGGAGAAATGTGAATGTCCCATATCCCAAGAAACAGTAGCAATGGAAAGTATATTACTCAATAAATAAGCAAAATAGCTAAAATTATTGACTTCATTGATTCATTTTAGCAGTATTACTGTTTAAACTGAATGGGATCCTTACATCAAAGAGATTGAGATACTTGACCAATTGTCCAACTAGACAAATGTATAGTATAATGGGTGAACAACTGGCTAACGAGTCAGATTCAAAGTGTAAAAGGGATTACATCAAGCTGGTAACCAGTCACTAGCGTGGTTGCACAGAGTTCCATTTTAAATCCAGTCATCTTAAAAGTTTTTATTAAATGATCTTAGCACTAGACTCGAATGGATGCTAAATCAGGGGGAGATGTTGCCTTTCTCAAAAGTACAGAGGTGTTGCAGAGAGGTTTTGGCAAAACACAGGGCTGAGAAATCACCAGTCACATGAAGCTTAGCTAGATTAAGTGCCGAATTCAGAACCTGGGATGGGTCAATCCTTTATATTTGTACAAACTTAGGGAAAAGAGACTGAAAAGCAAACCCACAGAAAGGGATCTGGGGGTTCTTGTCAGTGTAAATTGAATAAAATTCAATATTATGCCCTGACAGTCAAAAGGGCCAACCATATCCTGAGCGGGCATCAAGCACAGCATCACTATCCAGTTGAGCGAAAAGATTGTTCCACTCTGCTCCTCACTAATATGACCTCACCTTGAGCACTGTGTGCAGTTTTGGGAGCAATAATACAAGAATATGAATCAGTATCCAAAGGAAATCTATGCAGATGATGAAGAGTCTAAAAGTGAAGATCCTTTGTTCACATCCGCTAACATGCATCTGGGAAAACTGAACAGTGCAATAGACTGTTAAAGGCTACACTGGAAGAAGTGCGTGTTTGGACATTTAAATGCCAGAATATATATATGACAAAAGCCATCTGGTTAGTTAACACTAGGGGAACCACCAATATAGCTGTCTGTCCAATCAAAACTGTTTTTGTACTGTATAAGGGCATAAAATTTTTGTACTGCTCATAAAAAGACATGCTGGGGCATCCTGGATTATTCCTGCCTCAGAAAAAATTGCTTTTGCTGAAGGACTTGGGTGAGTAATTTGGAAGGATAGGGAAGTCTGGTGTGCTAGAGGATTTGATTTGAGGTAAGAATAGCCCATTGCATGTAAGCAGTTTTCATATGTTGCTCTATGTCATCATTGCAATGGGTGCTGTATGTAATTTCTGTCATATTACAGTAAGAATCACACAGATTAATGAAGAATTAATTTTGATAGAACCAGGCAAGTACAGCGATGATTGAACCAAATCTGGCTTCAGCACACAGTGCTACAACACCACACCACATATCGATTGTCCTGAAGGACCATTATGACATATGGACCCAAAGTCATGACCTAAATGAACTCAATGGACATTCCAGAGGGACTGCCAAAAGAGTATGGGAATTATATCTGGGTTTATACATGAAAGAACAGAAAGAGTTTGGGTGATTAATAATGTAATGGAAAATATGGGATCTGAGCATGATGTAAATGATACAGAATAGATACGTGATGAATAATGGTTGACATTGTCCTGGTTTCAGCTGGAAAAGAGTTAATTTTCTTCATAGTATCTGGTATGATTTTGTCATTTGGATTTAGGATAATTTTGACAACACACTGATGTTTTAGTTCTTATTGAGCAGTGCTTATAATAAGAAAAGGAATTTCTAGTTCTTGTGCTCTTCTGAAGGTAAAGTGGCTGGAGATGCACAGGAACAAGAGAGAGAACACAGCCAGGAGAGCTGATCCAAATAGACAAAAGAATTATTCCATAGTAAATTATATCATGCTGAACAATAAAACTGTGGAGAGTTGTCCAGGGAGGCTAACATTTCTGTGAGACTTGTTGAGCATTGGTCAGCTAGTGTTGAGCAAGTTTACATGATTTGTTTTTTTCATTTTCTTGGTTTTGTTTCTTTCTTTTTTATTAAACTGCCTTTCTCTGAACTCATGAGTTCTTAAACTTTTACCTTTTTCTCTTCTCCAACCCGTTGTGAGGGAGAGTGAGAAAATGGCTATTGTGTTTAGCTGCCTGCCAAGTGGATGCTGGAGAAGACACAGAAAGAACGATGCAGGCTGGAGAATTGAAACATCTGTAAATGTTCTCCTCTTTCCCCTACTACTTGCCTTTCCTCTTCATGGTGAATTTGCATGGTAAAATTTATAATTCATGTAGCTTTCTTTTCCCCCATCCTCCTTAAGGGAAGACACTGGTATGTTCCTAAAAATACTTATGTTAGCTCAGTCTAGAATGAGCTGCATTATTTGTCATCCAGATATCAGTTACATGAGACACATAGAAAAAGATTAATCTTATTCTGAATTTCCCATATGCCACTTATCTTTGACAGTGTATATTTTTCATGTGACAAGCTATTACAATGCATGAACATAGAATCATGTTTTTATTGTTGTTGTTGTTTTGTTTTGTTTTTCTATCTCTAGTAAAAACAAAACAGAATTGAACAGAAGAGAACAGAACAACAACAAATAATAACAGATTTCTGAAAGCTGTTAGTACCCTTCTTGTCAATTTTTTGCTGTCTCTCTAACTCTTTTACCTTCTCCTAGGGAAGACAGATGTAGTAATACCCCAGGAAATGGTAAAGAGTTAAATCATCTGACCAAAATAACAAAGAAATTCAGCAGCAAAACAAGCTTTTGTGTCAATTCTTCCAACTTGTAAGGCAGTGTCCAAATTCCTGAGCTATTTTTAATGTCATAATACTTAATAGCGTATGGATATTAGGACTACATAAAGACTTTTTCACCTGGAAATGTGATTTAATTTAATTGTCATTGTAAAAGAAGCAATTCTTCCCTTTTCAAGGTTATTAATAATGTAAAGGAGAGAAAGCTAATGTCAAAACCACATTCTGTAAAATACATGAACAGAAAATGCAGAATAGGCTGTGATATAAGATTTTACTCTATCATATTAACCTCACTCTATCTTTAAGAAGTGTTCATTTGGACTATGAAACTGCCAAAATCTCTCAATTCTACAAAATCAGAAGCTGATCTGATTGTGACTGTCTTCCCATCTTGAATTTGACAGTGGTTTTAAGAAATATATTTTCAACTATACTCTTATTTTTATATAAATATGTGATGCCAGATAATATGGACAACTTCTCTTGTTTCAAATACATGAAAATTGTTTTTCATGAACACATAAGCTTTAATTTTTACATGCCACAGAAAATTGGCTTTACTTCTCCCTGTCTCACAGAATGGTTCATTTATCGGAAGTAGTTACGTATGTGAAATTTACATTAGTCTAACCAGTGGAAAACATTCTGCAGATTTAAAAGTAAACAGTACAGCAGGAGACAGACAGCAGCAGTCTCTAGATTTCTTATGCAAGCAGAGAATATTACTATTATGAATAATAAAACTAATACTAGTCAGACTCTGCATCTCATTCAGCTCTCACTTCTAGGGTTCCTGTCTTAAGCAAACATCTAAAACTATTTCTCTGTTTTTTAGGACCTAACAATAAAGCTGTAAGAAGAGAGGTCTGAAATTTTTTAAGGCAGAAAGTCCTGAACCAGAAGTTAAATCTGTCAAGGAGACACTCATCTTTGTAAGCCAGGAAAGAGTCAAATGAGCAACTCTGCCTTTTAAATCAGGAGAAATGAGGTGACCCAGTGACGACCATAAAGTTACATCTCTAACAGCTTGCTCTCCTAACTCCAGTTTTTTGTTTTGTTTTGTTTTCCCAACATAGCCCTGCAGACTCCCATGGTCTTGCAGACCCAAAAGATTTGCTTCATTGAGGGTACCTTGCCTTGTAATATCTGCAGCATTAATTGTGTTTTTCAGTCATAATGTAGTTCTTACTTTCTGCCCTCATGTTTTCATTTTCCAGGGACTACAGAACATACTTTAATATCTGACCAGAAATAAAGCACCCAAGATACTGGCTTGTCTCTCTGCCTTGAAGTACATCAGCCCTTACCAAGAGACAAGAACTAGACTTGTGCTCCTCTGGTGTCTAACGCAATGACTAACAATTAAATTATAGACTCTTTCTTGCCCTCCTGTCAAAAGTCAACTTGATACCATAACACTCTAAGATTCAAGTTGAAGTGTTAGAAAGCAGACATTCCTTAATATCAGTGCTGGGTGCATGAGGGTAATCCTCTGATCATGCATAGCTTACACAAAAGATCTTCAGTTTATACACTTATCTTGTGTTACATATGCAGAAGTTTTCCAAGGTGTATGTCACATACGCAGAAGTTTTTCAGAGACATGTTACATATGCAAAAGTTTTCCAGAAGTATGTTACATATTCAGTGACTGATTCCAAGCAGGACCTTCTATTTCCTTGGTATAAAGTGTCAGCAGAACTACCTCATCTCCTTGGTTCAGGTTCAGAGACACAGCTCTTTCTGTTATCTAAACAAAAATTGCAGGGCTGGGGTATCCATCAAGGAACACTAGGAAGCTTAATAATATTGTTACAACTTGTATCAAACGGAGTAAAGTCAAGTCTGAAGGAAAGTCTGGTCTTGTTTATNGTATCTTATTATAGAAATTATGAAACTGTGTTTATGATTTATAAGCCCAAATTTCAAAGATTTTAAATTCCCGTTTTGAAAGGGAATTGAACATTAGCGGCATAATTATGCACAATGTTTGGATTATTTTCCCTTACTCTCTCCTCATCCTTTTCTGTACTGCTCATGTAATGTTCACTAATCTTGTATTCACAATGTTCCTTAGAATTTTGAGCCTTCATTGTACAGTTGATTACTTATTTATTCACTAGTCCCTTTGAAAGAAGCATGAGCCTACTATGTTACATGAACATAAGGAGGTAAAAAGAACCTGCCTGGACCTTCAGCTTGTTCTGCATGTTAAAAATAATTAAATACATTTGGAAATATCAAATGTCTTACCTGTCTTCCTTATTATATCTTGTCTGTAATTATGTGTTTTCTTCTGTGGGAAATTGTGACAAAGAGAAGCTAACTTTTTTTAATTACCTTTTCAAATACATAGATATGGTAGTCAGCCTGTAGCAAACAAGTCATACTGCAGTAAAAACATGAGTTACATAAAATGTTATTTCAATATGGGAAAAATGTATAATGAAGTAGGGATATCCAGTAGAATAATGAAATCCTAACTACAGCAAATTGCATGAAAATTATCACTGAATGGGGAATAAAGAGCAGAAGATAGAGGGGTCGTTGGTATATCACAGTTCTCAGACAAAATTACTGTGCTTGAATTGATGAAAAATTATGCTTAGAATGCAGTCCTGCAAATTATGGCTCAAGTAATCTCTACTATAGGCAGCAGATGAATTAGGAAGGGTGTGATTCATATATAAAAGAAAGAAATTCTGTTGTGCTAGTGAACAGTTGAGAAAATTAGCATGCATGCTAAAGATGATAGGAACAGGAAAGCGAAATGAGGATTTATCAGTGTGCACTGAATATGAAGGAACTGCACTCTTTAAGGCTTGCAGATTTCCCTGTCTTTTTGTTTATTTATTTTTTTTATTTTTATTATTATTACTGTTGCTACTTCTTCCTCCTTGAAATCAACTGAACTCCCACAGAATACAGAAAGAACAAAAAGTACTTGGGAGGAAAAATTGACATTGTGTTTGTGGTTTCCTTTAGAATAACTTTTGCAGATGACATTAATATTTAATTGTCAGAAAGTATTGAATTGTTTGACTTTCGTAAGTTTTCAAAGAGACTGGGGAAACAATAACTGAATTCCTACAGAATCTATAACTCTTCCCTGTGCCTCAATATGGAAGAGTATAGAAACACTTTGTTAGAAAGGATGTAGGGAGGATTAGAAAAATAAATACGTGAAGGTGAATGCTGTAGCATTAAGGAGCAGCATGAGTTGCCAGGAAGAAGTAACTATGAAGAGGCAAAGCAGATTGAGGAGGATCAGGAATTCAGAGAATGCAGTTGTTGGTGGCTTCCAGAGTGGACCTATGTTAACAGAAGTTAACATGATACCATGGAGAGCAATCATATAGAATCACAGAATCACAGAATTGTACGGGTTGGAAGGAACCTCTGCAGATCATCTAGTCCACCCTCCCAGCTAAAGCAGATTCCGTACAATAGGTTGCACAGGAAAGCGTCCAGGTAGGTTTTGAATATCTCCAGAGAAAGAGATTCCACAATCTTTCTGTGCAGTCTGTTCCAACGCTCCCTTACGTTCACTTAATTTTTTTTTCACTTTCACGTGGAACTTCCTGTGTTCCAATTTATACCCATTTGCCCCTTGTTCTGTTGCTGGCATCACCGAAAAGAGCCTGACCCCATCCATTTTGCTCTCACCCATTATATATATATATAAGCATTGATAAGATTCCTCCTCGGTCTCTTCTCCAGGCTAAATAGTCCCAAGTCTGACAGCTTTTCCTCCTAAGGAACATGTTCCATGCCTCTAGTCATTTTTGTGTCCCTCTGCTGGACTGTACTGAGAAGTCCCCTGTCTTTCTTGAACCATGATGCCCAGAACTGGACACAGTACTCCAGATGTGGCCTCACGAAGGCAGAGTAGAGAGAGAAGATCAATTCTCTCAACTTGCTGGTCAGGCTCTTTTTAATGCACCCCAAGATACCATTGGCTTTCTTGGACACAGGGGCACACTGCTGGCTCATGGTCCATCTGTAGCCCACCAGGACACTTAGGTCCTTCTCCACAGATCTCCTTTTTATCAGGCCAGCCCTTAACCTCTACTGATGCATGCAGTTATTCCACCTCTGGTGGAAGACTTCAATCTTGCCCTTGTTGAACCTCATAAGGTTTCTCAGCACCCAATTATCCAGCCAGTCTGCATCTCACTGAATAGCAGCTCAGGCTTCTGATGCATCAGCCACTCATCTCAGCTCTTTATTATCAGCAAATTTGAAGATGTTGAACAAATTTGAACCCCTGGGGAACATCACTAGTTACTAGTCTCCAACTGAACTCTGTGCTGCTGACCACAACCCTCTGACCTCTGTCAGTTTTCAGTCCATCTCACTGTCCACTCATCTATCCCACATTTCATAAGTCTACTCATGAAAATGTTATGGAATATAGCGTCAAAAGCCTTGCTGAAATCAGGGTACACAACATCCGCTCCTCTCTCCTCACCTACCCCACTGGTCATGACATCATAGAAGGCCACCTGATATGTCACATATGATTTTGCCTTGGTGAAGCTGTGTTGACTACTCTAGATAATTTTCTTTTATTTCACTAATTTGGAGATGACACCCAGAATAAGTTGTTCTGTCACCTTTCCGGAGATGGATCTACTCTTCATTAATTTATCCTTTTTTTAACACATTCATACATTTGGGCTCCACAATATTTGGTGGTAATGATTTTCACACTTCAAATATACAGTGTATTAAAAGTGCTTCCTTTTGTTTATTTTGAGCAGCATTTCTGAACATTGTCTCAGAAGGTTTTATATCATGAGAAAAAGTTTTATAATGCTATCCTATTGATTTTCTTTGCATTGTTCATATTTGTATAGGCCTATATTATAATTCTACTTATACAGCTTTCTCAAGCTGAGAGCTTAGTTTCTTCAAAATTTCTTAGTCCTGATTATGGAAATGAAATGTTAACAGCTAATTTTTTTTTATTTTTTCTGTGAGTACAGTTATATTTTTTACTATTTTTTACTATTCAATAATTTGTAAATAGCACCATTGAATTTCATCATTTGTTTTGTTTACATGGATATTCAAAACTGTGGCATCTTTCTACATTGCACTTTTTTTTTCCTTTTCTTTTGACTAACCTGAATAATTTTATATGAAGTACAACTTTTTTTTTTTTTCATGCTTNGTCTTGTTTGTATTTAGAAAGAATTTACGCATATTTTTATGTCAGGTTGTACCCCATTTTACAGAAGTGTCAAGTGTCATTTCATTGTTTTTACAAACAAATCACAAATGACTGTACGATACAGGCATTTTTTATTGTGCCATAACCTTGAGATCATGACCTCAGGATCTTTAGTGGTGTATGTTTGCTCTGTATATATTAAGAGAGACAAAATACATGTTTAATTTAATCTCTAGTGTTATTAAATACAGAACTTTCTTTCCTCATTGTAACATTTTCTAAATTACTATATTTTATAACTGATAGAATTTAAAACATAAGCAACCATGTTGATGAAAAGTATTACTGAAGTATTACTGAAGTCAGCTAGCTTCAGCTATCTAAACAACTATTCCAAATAACTGAAATGAGACAGTTCCTTCATCTCCATTGCACTCTCTCAATTTCTGCTCTGCATTTTCACTGTTTATCTCATGCTAGATCAAGCATTTCCCACGCCTCAGTGTAAAAAATCACAGTACAGCAGAAAACAAACCAAAGGGGAAAAGTAAGCAAGCAAATGAAAAATAAAAATAAAACAGGCAGGAAGGAAGAAAAGAAAGAAAAGATGGCTGCAGAGGAAATAAAACAATAAAAAGATGAGAAACTAATTTTTTCTTTTTCAAACAAAATTTGTAGATCAAACTTGCTAACTGTTATTCTGTAAAGAACTTGGTTTCAAATGCAATATTTTACTTGTGTGTGTATATATATATATTTAAGATAATGCATAGAATTGAAGATTGAAGATTTAATTGTTCACAAGATGATTGATGTTGGAAGGAAGAAACCTCTGGAGGTCATCAGGTCCAACTCTCTGGCTCACTCAGGGCCACCTAAAGCTGCTTGCCCAGACAGCTTTTGAAGATCTCCAAGGAGGGTTACTCCACAACATTTCTCTGTGACCTGTGCTAGAGCTCAGTCATCCACACAGTGAAAAAAAAAAATGTTTAGAATGAACCTAGCGTGCTTCAGTTTGTGCCCATTGCCCTTGTCCTGGCACTAGACACCACTGAAAAGAGCCTGGCTCCAACTTCCTTAGAGCCTCTCTTAAGGAATTTATAGACATTTTTTAGATTCCCTCTAATCCTTCTCTTCTCCTGCCTGAACTGTCTCAGCTCCCTCACACTTTCCTCACAGGAGATGTGCTCTAGTTCCTTCATCGTTTTTCTAGCCTTGTTTGGTCTCTCTATAGTATGCCCATGTCTCTTTTATTTTGAGGACACCAGAACTGGGCACAGTGCCCCGCATGTGGCCTCACTACTTCTGAGTAGACAGTAGGATTACCCCTCTTCATTTGTTGGTAATACTTTTGCCTAGTGCTGCCAAGAGTATAGTTAGCCTTGTGTCAAGAGCACATGTCTGATTCATGTTCAATTTGAAGTTCACCAGGACCCCCAGCTTATTTTCGTCAAAGCTGGGTGTCCCCCAGCATGTATTAGTAGTTCTGTTTCAAGGTCTCCTACACAGTTTTGTATAAATACTTATGTCTCAATAGAAAAGAATGACATTGTTTTACACTAATAATTTTTTTATTATTATTATAGTCTCAAAAAAATGAGAATGCTTTTCTGTCAACTAGGATTTTGTGGCTGTCATATTCACGGAGTCAAAAAGACTTGGGACAGTATACATAAGAAAAGTATTTTTCCAAAGCATAAATACTTTTCTTAGATTTGCTTTCTTGCTTTGTTCTTCTACAATGCTCATGCTAACTTTGTTATTCAGTTTTGTACCTGTAGTGCCTTGACTAATCCCTTTTCTACCATGTATGTTGCTAAATGTACACTGCTGTCATGGTTATCTCTAGATGTATCTGAGTCCATGACAGGGGTACAGCAGGCCAACAGACCCACTTGCCCAAAAAAGAGGGAGAGGGTGTAGAGAAGGGAAAGAGATCAAAGAGGGAAAGGAAAACAAACAAACAAACAAACAAACAAACAGCAGCAATGATCTAAGGAGGAAAACTAATTTACTAAATATAATAGCAGAAATGCAAGTTAATAACGATTGAAACTAATAAACCAAATAAATGAGAGAGTTTCTGAAAACTGAGGTTTTTACTCTGATCCACCAGGGAGCTAAATGAAGGAGTTTCATGACTCCAGTCAGTTTTATCTTTCCCACTGACTGGAGAATGGAAATGGAACAGCAAAGTTTTCTGGGAGCCGTAGTACATTTCTTCTCTTCTGAGACTCCCAGTGCACTACATCATACGATAATGTGGAATATTGATAACAAAAATTGTATAACTTGACAACTGCAAAAGGGGTTAATTTTCTGTTTCATGGCTGTCTCCAGTATACACAGAAAGTAGAGCTACCAGTAGAATCTCTTTAGTAACCTTCAGGAAATGTACCTCTTTCTTTCCACTGTTTGAGGGATGTCAGAAATGTTCTTATTGTTTCTGGAGGGTATAAGTTAGAATTATGGATTGTGTTACAAAACTGAACTAACCTGAAAAATCAGTCATATTTCTGGAACAGTGGGAACAATGCTCTTATCATTACTTCCAGACTAGACACAGAATAGAGATAAACAAAATAGCAAAATCATGGAAAATACATGATGGATAGATAAATAAGACAGCGGATCTACTTTCATTGGACAAAAAGAAAAATCAGTTGTAACTATTACAGGAGCCATAATATGCCTAAAAGTAATTAGAAGTTCAAATACAAAGTATGATTATTTATGAACATCAATAGAATAAATGGAGAAAAATGTGGAAAAGGACTTGTAGGTCTTTCTTTTCTATTTGTCATAAAAAAGCAACATCAGAACAAGTAAATCACCAAGTCTACTCATTAGAGGTTAAATTCATGGGCAGGGCAACAGAGGGCAGTATGGTAGCCCCAGCCCTGGGCATCAGACACCTCCCTGGGTATAGGAATTAGCTGAGGCTGGGCAAGGATGTGGGCCTGAGAGTGTGCCTAGTTCTTCAGGTGTGATAGTTGAACATGGCTGCGAGGAGAAGGACAATGACCTTGTTGCTTGTCACTGGTATGAGAATTGACAGCTCCAGGTCTAAAATGGGGTCTTGGGACCTGAACAACACAGAGTAGTGGGGTAAGGGTACACAGGACGGTGCCTGTTGGGACCTGACATTTTCATTCCTTCTCTAAATCCCTTAGAACATGCACTACCCTTTAAAATCCAAATGTACTGGTTTACAACCTTCTAAATATTATTCCAAAATCTCTAACTCTCCAGTCTTATGCATCCATGATAGTTCTATCATTGCCAATAGAGAATCCTGTCGTGCTGTATTCTCAACACATTTCTGTCACTAGGAAGTCCATTGTCCCTTGTTGCTTATGATCTGTAACGTATCACCACTCTTCCCAAGAAAGTTGAGATAGTCAAAACATTCCTTCTGTTGTGTAGGAGAGACAACCTTCATCATTGGGTCTGATATATTTTAACTTTTCTCAGCATTCTCCTTTGGTGGCATCATCCAATAACTGAAAAAAATCAGAATTATATTTTGCCCTGCAATTTAGAAATGTGTACTATCAAATGTAGTGTATATCTTTTCATCTTACTTGTTGCATTCATTACGTCTAGTTTTTGAAAACATATCAGTATTAAAGCAATTGAAATTGTGAATATCCTCCCTAATGCTTGTGTTCAAACAAGCTCAAAAATATCTGGTAAATAATGTTCACATACACAATGTTACAGGGGAAAATACAAAAAACTTTGGAGAAAAGAACAATTATAATTTTGCAAATTAATCTGTGACTTTAAAGTGTAAGTACCAACAATTTTTTAACATTTTACTGTTAAAAAAGTGTCTTAAATTAAAATATCAGAACTAAGATATCTGTATCTAGGTAGAAGATTTTACTTCAGCACACTTTGTTATTATAGTGTCTGAACTGAGATGTAGAAAAGCAGGCTTTAATCTTCCAGTATCCAGGACATATTCATGCTGCTCGTGTAATTACGGATGGAATGAAGGTTCAAGTTGCAATAAAAATTTGAAGTGGCATGTATTAGTTCAACAAAATGGAAAGTGGAAGACCCTGCTGACATTAGTGAACTGTGGACAGTTGATTTTAATATTTGTGTCATTCAGCAGGCAGATTTCATTACCTGCAATTCCAGAGGCTTAATCCATTTGAGAGAGACAGACCACTGGAAATTCATGACAGAATATTCATGTAGAGAAGTTTTTTTTAAACGTACATCTTCAATCATATCTGTCCAGTGTCACTGACCTTAGTAATATCACCTGAGGACAAAATCAATTTGAACATAAATGCAAAATGCACAGAACAGAAGAAATATAATTAGCAAATGTAGGCTTTAGTTGACTGTTAGAAGTGGGATCTACCTGATCAAATGCAGAAGTCTACAGTGCAAATGCTGAGATCTAAGATAATTCTATGAATTATTTTCCGGAAAAGAAATTTGTCCTACAAAGACACAAGTCAGGACAACAGGTGAGTATGATTCAAACAATATCTCTTTCGTTTTGCAGGCTAGAAAGCAACTAGGAATACCAAAATAATACATAAAATATTAAGCAAACTAGTTAAGATGAAACCTATCACAGAAGTTTAATGCTTTATACTACATACTATTTCATATTATAATTATATGCACACATATATTACAATCTCATATAATGATGAAATCCATGTCATATTAAATATCAATAGCAGTATCTATTATTTAATATTTAATTGTATTGTTACATATAAAATGTGATGTGATACATTGTACGTAATATTCCTTCTAGTGATTATGGTTGTGGAAAGTGCTCACTTATTAAGAAAATTATGATTTGATTTTTTGTTTGTTTGCTTATTTTGTAATTAAAAGTGGTAATTTACGTAAGAATGTAAGAACAAGCTTCTATTAAAGTAAATAAAAGTCTTTTTTTTATTACATTTTTTAAGAGATCGTCATCTCTGAAATGACAATGTTTTGGGGAAGTGATTTGTATGTAAAAGTTTTGTGCTATTAGTTCATCCAATTTGTCTTCCAACTGTTGTTCTAAAAATGACTGTATCTCTCTATGCAGCGAGACATGTCCATGAGCCACGAGGAGATTTGATGGGTGCCAAAGACATCTAGTACTGCACTAAATATATCTGTTCAGGTACTCTATTTTGATACTGATTTCAACCATGTTTTCATATTTTACTTTAAGCCATACCTATCTTATCATAGAGCAGTAGACATGGAAGATTTGTGTCATGTTATGGTATTTGGATTAGAAATGCTTCAGATTAAGAGGATATATTGAGGCAAAATTGTAATATCTATCCATATGCTTCTTTAAAGAAAAGCATGACTAGAGCAATCAGCTGCGGAGAACTGACTTTGATCTAATGTGGTTACTATAAACTCAATCCATGTATCATGTTTGCTTATGAGTCAAAACTGTTGATGAGATTTTATAATGCTATCTTTTCACCAGCGAGAATTAGTGGGAGTTTTCACACAGAAGTAATTACTATGGCAATCAATGAAGGACATAATTTCAAGTCATACCCAGGGTCAAGGCAGTACAAAAGCATTTTAAGAGTCTTCATTTCTCATTGTCATTCTCAAGAAACAGGTATGAAATCCTTCAAAATATGATTTTGTTTTGAAATGATTAAACATTATGTAAATAAAAAAACTAGTAGTCTTCATGGTCTGTGCTTGAATTACAGTTCAAGCCTCCCTCTACTATGTCAGGTACTTTGTACTATCCAATATTTTAGTTTTGAAAGGGAATTATGAGCTATTAAACTTGATATTCTACAATTACAGATAACCTTTTTTTTTTTCTTTCTTTCTTTTTTTTTCTCCTTTTTTTAATTCTCTTACAGATTTGCATTTGGAAAGAAAATTATTTTTAGATCCCAAAAGTCCTTTCAGAATGCTTCTCCAGAACTTCTTTGTTGGGAAGATCCTTTCTGATAATCTCTCTTTTTTTTTTTTTTCTCCCACATAATTTATTTCTGGATATACCTTCAGTTTATACATTATTTTTATATAGAGTATAGTTAAAAAAAGCAATCTAATTCTATTTTAGTGTTTCTTTTTCTCTACTGAGAAAGCCAAATAATTTTGTTTTCTGATTGTTGAATTCCTTTTATTCCTATTAATCTTTCTCTGTACAAGGGCATCCTTCTTGAATAATAAATTATCAAAACTACATTTTATATTCTATGGAACAGTCCAATATGACCTTAAACTGAAGTAACAATAATCCCAGGAATCTATTTAAACTACCTTGTTGGAAAAATTCTTTAAGATTTTCTCATGTCTGAATTGATACCTTTGTCATGGTGATGAAGTGCTAAAACCACATGATTTTCCAATTTTTCTTCCTAGTAACTTCCTAGTAATAAGGTCTCAGCTCGATTATTTTTTGTTACAGATCTGTTTATAAACAGTTCTGGTTCCTGCATTTTTTTTAAATTTAATTCTATTTCTTTCACTGCACTGTTCAGGTTTGCATAGTTATTTATATGTAGTATCTCAATATTCTCCATTGAGATCAATTGATGATGACTTTCAGGCCTGTCTCAGAAGCAAATTTGATTAGTATATATCCAATATCAAGTCAATATATTTCATGAGAATAGATGTTTAACAACTTCTTTCACTTCATATTATTCCTTTCAGTTTTACCTGTTTCTATCTTCCTATGGGATAGCTGTTAATCATTCTGCAAGCTGTCCATTAATTCACATCTTTTCCAATCTCATGTGACACTAAAGCATATATTTCACTATCTCAGAGAAAGAGGCGATCTGCCACATTTCCTAAAGCTAGAAATAAGTTTTCTTCTCTTTGACACATATCACATTAGTCCTGTATGATTTACCTCTTGTAAAAACAGTATAATTTTATAACCTAGTCTATTTCTTAGATATCTTCTTTTTTTTTTTCCTTAAATGATTTCCTAATGATAAATGCTTGCACTTTACTAAAAAGAGCAAGTTATATTCCTCTTTTTACTTACTGTTTCTGACAGTGAATCTGAATTTAAATCCATGCTGACTACTGATGATTTTTTTCTCCTTCATGTGTCTAGAAATACGTTCCAGGGTTAGCTGCTCCATCACATTCACAGGGATCGAGGTAAGACCTGTAGTTCTGTGGCTCTTCCTTCTTTCCATTTCTTAATATAGGAGGGACATTGACCTTCCTCAAAGCTTCACTGTGTAGTGAAGTTTGCCAGCTCCCTCAGCACTCAGGGAGTGCATCTCATCAGGGCCCATGGACCTAGTTTGCATAAGAATTTCCTGACAAGATCCTCTTTGTCACGGGGTTATCTGGACCAGTCTATGCCTGTGACAGGGACAGTGGGCCCAAGGGCCCCCCCCTTCCCAGCCCCCCCCCAAAAAAAAAACCAGAAGGGAAAGGGAAAGGAAAGAAAACGAACAGACCTCTATGGAGGTAAACTTATTTTACTAACTATAATATAATACAATCTAATTAAGATGGATAAATCAAACAAAGTGGAGAGAGAGAGTTATCGGAGCATTTGCCTCTTCGTCGGTCGAGAAGAAGAAGAAGCCCAGTCCACCCTAAGCCCGTCTCTCCGTGACGTGTAGGGACAGGTACCCAGATTAGAGTATTAACACTTAAACTCCCAATGCACTACATGATGTTATGATGTGGAATACTGAAAACCAAAATCACAAAATCGTGACACTCTTCCACAAAGGCACATCTTCTGTGATCCAGCCTTTCCCCCTTGTGTCTGGGAGGTGAAATTTCTGAAGGCTTTTATTTTCTGGTAAAGACTGAAACAAAGGTAGCATTCGATACCTCAGCTGATTCTCTGTCATATGTCATCAGGTCCTCTTTCAGTGGATCCATATCTTCCTCAGTCTTCCTTTTGTTACTTATGTACTTGCAGAAGTTCTACTTTTAGTCTTTGACATCACTGGCCACTTTCAATTCTAGTCTGGCTTAGGATTTCCTAATTTCATCCCTGCTGCTCAGACAATATTTCTGTATTACTCTTAGGTGGCACTTCATTTTTTTCCATCCTCTTTTTGTTTCTTTTTTTTTTTTTTTTTTTGTGTTTGAGTTTAGCCAGGAGGTCCCTGTTCATTCATGAAGACTTCCTGCAGCATTAACTCTTTAACTACCAGTGCACATGTTGTTATGACATGGAATACCATTAACAAAAATCTTAAAATCATGACATATCTGAAGACAAAATTACTAGTTTCTTCTGTGGTATTTTTTCATGAAATTCGAATACTTCACTGCAAGTGAATACTTCACTTCCCTTTTCATTGGGATAGACTTCACTTGAGCCCAGGACCATGTCCAAGTGGCTACTAAAGACATCCAAGAAGAGAATATATGTGTCGGTAGGTACTTCTGAGTACAAATATCTTTTTTTTTAACACTAATAATTTTGGAATCTTCTGGTTAGCACAAGTTATATTTGACAAATAAAGGAGATTTTATAGATCATTAGAAGTTTTTCATGCTGTAAGGTACGACTCACAGGTGGATATAAAATTCTTCAAACAAATTTAAAGATGTGTCACCAGATGAGTGTTTAACATCAGCAAATATACTCCTGAGAACCATGACTGTTTAGATAAAGCACCATTTAGGACTGCAATAATATGAAGAACTCTGTTTGACTACTGCTAGTCCATTATAGGATCTGTTCAGATGATTTCCTATTGTCAATCAGTAGGTAAAAATGCATATTAATACAGGATTCATTTGGTTGAATTAATCTGCTTTAATAGAATTACTAAAATAATCAGATCTCCATTTAGCTAAAAATGATTTTTAAATATACATAACCTATAAAGCTATTTAGCTTATGAAGCCAAAATAAAATATTCTAATTATAAACTTTCTCTTTCTGCATAAATTGTCCACAGAGCTATCTCTTATAAATTCTGTTATACTCAGAGCATGTCAGAGGGAAACATGACCAGAATTTGAAATTCTCACTTTGAAAGAATCTAAAATGAATATCCTCTTGTTATTCCTGGTGAATTGCCTTTTTTTCCCCTCAAATACAAAACAATCAAATAAAACCCTGCTACATTTAGATTGGTGAAATACTATTTAGTAATAGTTAAAGAAATAACAAATTGTAGAAAGTTAGGGATATCCTCCACTGGAAAGCTTCTGCATCACAACAGACAAGTGCCTTCTCAGGTTTCA